>JAAIIK010018847.1:46031-68186 GCA_014706435.1 Silurus glanis | reverse complement strand
TTCCACTTCATGATTGTGTCCCACTTGTTGTTGATTCTTCACAAAAAATTACAGTTTTATATCTTTATGTTTGAAGCCTCAAATGTGGCAAAAGGTCGCAAGGTTCAAGGGGGCCGAATACTTTCGCAAGGCACTGTACAACTCGAAAATATAAATCACAGGGTGAAATTAAGAGTATGCATAAAGTGAATGAAAAAACATGAGTAGTGACAACAATTGCTAATATTAAGTAAATGTAGCATCTATTTTAACTTATTTACCCACGTGATATGCAAACATGAATGTGGCAAGAACAGGAGCTATTTTATTTCTATTGGAAAATTTTATTTAGATCTTTATATTAACTATGTAAAACAAAGACGTTGTATTTTAAACATCGTTTAACATTCGTTTATTTCATTAGCGGTGTTCCTTGCTAATGTCATACCGTCTGAGTTACAAGCACACATGGATTAAAGTTTTATCGAATTTTATAAGTATATACAGTATGTGTCTACACATTTATTGTATATGGTAAGATTACACTTTAGAAATATACATCTATCAAATATGCATCTATCAAATATACGTCAATCGATCTATCCATTTGCAAGAGTATATTTTATATTATTCATCCTTTGGTTGTATGTTTGCAAGAGTTTATTTTAGAAATATATATACATATATAGTATGTTTACAAGAGTGTTTATCCATCCATCCAATGTATCTTTGCATTAGTATAGTTTTATATGCATTTATCCATCTGTCTCTCTTGCAAAAGCATCAGTATATTTTATATACACCTCGCTTAATTACTGCTTGTTTTGGTATTTATAATATGTATCTTTGGTTATTTTAAAAGTCTTTGTGCATGCTTCGCCTCAACTATGCATAAGGATTGCTTCAAGTTCACGTTTACACTAATGCACTCGCTTCAGCGGTTCCTTCTCCCGGCGCTTGTCACGCGGAGCTCCGTATTTCTTCCTCCGAGGAAGCTAGCGAGCCCATGGACTCCTCACAGCCTGTGCTGTTCGAGGAGCTTCTGGAGGTAGTGACGCGGGCCGTCGCTAAGCTAGAGATAGTTTGGCCCTAGGAGAAGTGGAAGCAACACGTTCCAAGCAAGCTGGATAAGCATTTCCTGCGTCCCGCGGCACAGCCTCCGCCCCGGGGCCTACCGTTCTTTCCCAACCTACACACCAAGGTGTCTAGGCCCTGGGAGACCCCATATGCAGCATGTATCTTTGCCCCACATTCGCTATACACAAATATAGTAGGGTTCAGGGAGTGTGGCTATGGGGAGATGCCCAGGGTTGAAGAGATGCTAGCTGGCTATCTCTGCCAGGTGATGCATCGTTGAAGGCTCCGGTATCACCTACTAAAGCCACTTCGGCTCTAGTAGGTAGGGCTTACGTGGTGGCAGGTCAGGCTGGGGGTTGCCTCCATACGATGAGTTAGTTGCAGGCATACCAGGCTGACCTGTTATGAGAGATGGATGAGGGATTAATCTCTGCGGCTGACGATTTAGGAGTTACGTCGCACTGCGGCCTAACCCTCAGGGCCACCAAGGTATGGCGCGGGCCGTAGGTCAGTCCATGTCAACTCTAGTAGCCACAGAAAGGCTTCTGTGGCTCATCCTGTAAGTGGAGATTCCCGACAGGGATGGTGCTTTTCTTCTGAACATCATAGTGGCTCCTCCTGGCCTGTTGAGGCGACTTTGTAGGTAAGGGCGATCGGCGACAGGTTCAGGAGACCTCGGCGGCATCAGTGGTACTTCCCTGCCACTCTCATGGGGCTGCTTGGTGGGTGCAGCCCCAGCCTGGCACGAAGCCCAAATCGAAGGGGTTGGGCAACCTGAGGGTGGTCCTCTCCTCGAACAAATGGGCAGGATGAAGGGTACCCGGGCATGCTCAGGAAGCATTCACGGCTGCAGGGGATCTCCCCAGCTGTTCTGAGAGGGTCAGAAGCCAGCCTCGAGAGGCCTCGAACTTCCGGGCAGTTGGGGGCAGAATGCGGCCGATCCTAGATCTGCATTCCTTGAACCGCTCACTCAGGAGGCTCAGGATGCTCACTCTTAAGGAGATCGTGTCTCATATCAAGTCCGAGGACTGGTTTGTCAGGGATGCCTATTTCCACATAGCCGTCCTACCTCCTCACAAGAGGTTCCTAAAGTTTGCTTTCAGGGGCGAAGCTTACCAATATCGGGTCCTCCCATTCAGCCTAGCACTCTCACCCCGCACCTTTACCAAGTGCATGAATGCGGCTCTAGCCCTGCTGCAGCTTCAGGGCATCCGCATTCTAAATTATATCGACGATTGGTTGGTATTAGCTCGATCAGAGCTTCAGGCGGTCCGGCATCGAGATGTCGTTCTCGCCCACGTAAAGAAATTGGGGTTAAGACTAAATGCAAAGAAGAGTGTGCTTTCTCCAGTACAGAGAACCACCTTCTTGGGCGTAGTGTGGGACGCATGTTGCGGGCACAATTGTCTCCTGCCCGGATCGAAGTCGTCCTCACTGCAGTCGAGAGAGTAAAAGCAGGCCAGTCACTTACTGTAAAGCAGTTCCAGAGGCTGCTTGGTCTCATTGGTGGCAGCGTCCAGTGTGATCCCACTTCTTCTTCTTCTTCTTTTGGTTGCTCCCATTAGGGGTCGCCACAGCGGATCATCCGTCTCCATACCACCCTGTCCTCTACATCTGCCTCTTTTACACCAACTACCTGCATGTCTTCCCTCACCACATCCATGAACCTCCTCCTTGGCCTTCCTCTTTTCCTCCTACCTGGTGGCTCCATTCTCAGCATTCTTCTACCAATATAATTCATGTCCCTCCTCTGCACATGTCCAAACCATCTCAATCTCGCCTCCCTCACCTTGTCACCAAAACATCCTACATGCGCTGTCCCTCTAATAAACTCATTTCTAATCTTGTCCATCATTGTCACTCCCAACGAAAACCTCAACATCTTCAGCTCTGCTATCTCCAGCTCCGCCTCCTGTCTTCTACTCAATGCCACTGTCTCTAATCCATACAACATCGCAGGTCTCACCACAGTCCTATAAACTTTCCCTTTCATTCTTGCAGATACCCTACTACCACAAAACACTCCTGTCACTCTTCTCCACCCATTCCACCCTACCTGCACACTTTTCTTTACTTCTCTAACACACTCTCCATTACTTTGCACTGTTGACCCCAGGTACCTGAACTCCTCCACCTTCTCCACCTTTTCTTCCCGCAACCGCACCACTCCACTGCCCTCCCTCTCATTCACACACATGTACTCTGTCTTACTCCTACTGACTTTCATTCCCCTTCTCTCCAGCGCATATCTCCACCTCTCCAGGCTCTTCTCCACCTGCTCACTACTCTCACCACAAATCACAATATCATCCGCAAACATCATAGTCCAGGGAGACTCCTGTCTGACCTCGTCCATCAACCTGTCCATCACCACTGCAAACAGGAAAGGGCTCAGGGCATCGATCATTGATGTAGTCCAACCCTCACCCTGAACCAGTCTGTCGTTCCTACTGCACACTTCACTGCTGTCACACTGTCCTCATACATGTCCTGCACCACCCTCACATACTTCTCTGACACACCTGACTTCCTCATACAGTACCACAACTCCTCTCTCGGCACCCTGTCGTACGCTTTCTCTAAATCCACAAATCCACAATGCAATTCCTTCTGTCCTTCTCTATACTTCTCCATCAACATCCTCAAAGCAAATAAGGCATCTGTGGTGCTCTTCCTCGGCATGAAACCATACTGTTGCTCACAGATGGTCACCTCTTCTCTCAGCCTGGCTTCCACTACTCTTTCCCATAACTTCATGGTGTGACTGAACAACTTAATTCCCCTGTAGTTACTGCAGGTCTGCACATCTCCCTTATGCTTAAAGATCAGTACCAGCACACTCCTTCTCCATTCCTCAGGCATCCTCCCACCTTCCAGAATCTTGTTAAACAATCTGGTTAAAAACTCCACAGCCATTTCTCCTAAACATCTCCATGCTTCTACAGGTATGTCATCTGGTCCAACCGACTTTCCACTCTTCATCCTCTTAATCGCTGCTCTCACTTCCTCATTACTAATCCTATCTACATCCTGCTTTACCAACTCCACATCATCCAACCTTCTTTCTCTCTGATTTTCCTCATTCATCAGCTGCTCAAAATACTCCCTCCACCTTCTCAACATACTTTCCTCACTAATCAACACATTTCCCTCTCCATCCTTTATTGCTCTAACTTGCAGCACATCCTTCCCAGCTCGGTCCCTCTGCCTGGCCAATCGGTATAAATCTTTTTCTCCTTCCTTAGCGTCCAACTTCTCCTACAGCTCCTCATATGCCTTTTCCTTGGCTTTCGCCACATCCCTCTTTACCTGCTGCCGCATCTCCTTGTACTCCTGCCTACTTTTCTCATCACTCTGTCTTTCCCACTTCTGTTTTGCCAACCTTTTCTTTCTCCTTATGCTCTCCTGCACTTCCTCATTCCACCACCACGTCTCCTTGTCTTCCTTTCTATCTCCAGATGTCACACCAAGTACTTTTCTAGCTGCCTCCCTCATCACTCCTGCAGTAGTTTCCCAATCACCCAACACCTCTTCACCACCACCGAGCCCCTGTCTGACCTCTTCCCTGAACCTCACACTACACTCTTCCTCCTTCAGTTTCCACCATCTTATTCTTCTTTCAGTCCTCACTCTCCTCTTCTTCTTCGCCTCCAAAACCATCCTGCAGACCACCATCCGATGCTGTCTAGCTACACTATCCCCTGCCAACACCTTACAGTCTCCAATCTCCTTCAGGTTGCATCTCCTGCATAGAACATAGTCCACCTGTGTGCACCTTCCTCCACTCTTATACGTCACCCTATGCTCCTCCTTCTTCTTAAAATAAGTGTTCACCACTGCCATTTCCATCCTTTTAGCAAAATCTACCACCATCTGCCCTTCCACATTCCTCTCCTTAAGGCCATACCTACCCATCGCCTCCTCATCACCTCTGTTCCCTTCACCTACATGCCCATTAAAGTCTGCCCCAATCACCAATCATTCTTTCCTAGGTACACCATCTACCACTTCATCTAATTCACTCCAGAATCTTTCCTTCTCCTCCATCTCACAGCCAACTTGTGGAGCATAGGCACTGATGACATTTATCATCATCCCTTCAACTTCCAGCTTCACGTTCATCACCCTATCAGAAACTCTCTTCACCTCCACTACACTCTTACTGTACTCTTCCTTCAGAATCAACCCTACACCATTTTTCTTTCCATCCACACCATGATAGAACAGTTTGAACCCACCTCCAATGTTCCTGGCCTTACTCCCTTTCCACTTGGTCTCCTGAACACACAACATATCTACCTTTCTCCTCTCCATCATATCAGCTCCCTCTCTCCCTTTACCAGTCATAGTACCAACATTTAAAGTACCAACCCTAACCTCCACTCTCCTCCACTTCTCCTTTCCCTGCCGTCTCTGTAGATGTCTTCCTCCTCTCCTTCTCCTCCTTCGGCCAACAGTAGCCCAATTTCCACCGGTACCCTGTCGGCTAACAATACCTGTGGCGGTCGTTGTTAACCCGGCCCTCGACTGATCCGGTATGAAATTCTCATTTGTGATCCGCATGTTTAATTTGGCACATGTTTTACGCTGGATGCCCTTCCTAACGCAACCCTCCCCATTTATCCAGGCTTGGGACCGGCACTAAGAGTGCACTGGCTTGTGCCTCCCTAATGGCTGGGTTCAGTGTGATCCCACTTGGCCTCCTCCATTTGAGACCCCTCCAGTGGTGGCTCAGAAACAGGGGTTCTCCCGAAAGGGCAATCCGTTCCGTATTATCAAGATCTCGCGGCGAGCCCTTCGAGCCTCAGAAGTATGGAAAGAACCTACTTTCCTGTCTCAAGTCCCCGTCCTGGGAGCTTCTTGTTGTTGCATAACGTTAATGACAGATGCATCCCTCACAGGGTGGGGAGTGACTCACGAGTGGCCACTCCGCCCAAGGTCGGTGGGACAAGTCACATCTTTCATGGCACATAAACTGCCTGTAGATGATGGCCGTGTTCTTGGCACTGGAACACTTCCACCAAGACCTGAGAGGTCACCATGTGTTGGTCCATAAGGACAACATGTCGGTGGTCTCGTACATCAACCACCAGGGCGGTCTCCGGCCTCGCCCCCTGTACAGGCTGGCGTGGCAGATCCTCCTATGGTCCCAGGGCTCTCTCTCATTGAGAGCAGTTTACATCCCAGGCTGGTTGAACTGGAGAGCAGATGCTCTTTCGAGGCAAGGGCCGAGTACCGGGAACGGAGGCCCCACCCCGAGGTGGTGGAGCAGATATGGCAGAGATATTACAGAACCTAGGTGGATCTGTTTGCGACTCGGGAGACTTCACACTGTCCCCTCTTGTTCTCTTTCTCTCACCCAGCCTCATTGGGGCTGGACGCCATGATGCAGACTTGGCCGAGGCCTTTCCCCCATCACGCTGCTCCCAGGAGTTCTGGGGAGAATCCGCCAGGAAGGAGCTCGTCTTCTCCTGGTGGCACCTCATTGGCTGGGCAGACTGTTGTTACGGACCTGCTGTCCCTACTCAAGGGACCTCCTTGGGAAATTCCTCCCAAGAGAGATCTCCTCTCCCAGGCAGAGGGGAACCCTGGTTCACCCCCGCCCAGAGTTATGCAAGCTGTGGCCCCTGAGGGTGTGCAGTTCCTAGCAGCTGGTCTCTCTACTGAGGTAGTAGAGACCATTCTCCATTCCAGAGCTCCCTTCATGTGGAGGTTGTATGCTGCTATATGGCATCTGTTCACCACGTGGTGTGAGCAACACCAGTTGGACCCAGTTAACTGCCCAGTTGGTTCAGTTCTGGAGTTCCTGCAGGAACAGTTTGCCACAGGATTGGCTCAGTCAACCCTGAAGGTTTACGTGTCCGCTATCGTGGCTTATTATACCCCGCTAGCGGAGCAATCACAGGGGAAACACGACCTCTTGGCACATTTCCTACACGGCACCCGGAGGCTTAGGCCCGGGACATGACCCAGAGGGCCTGTGTGGGACTTGGCCATTGTGCTGGCAGCTCTATCTGAGCCCCCCTTTGAGCCATTGGACTAAGTGGCCCTTAGGTATCTGTCAGTTAAGACTGCTTTTCTCCTGGCAATTTCCTCCCTTAAGAGGGTCGGGGACCTACAGGGTCTTTCCATGGCATGGCTAGTGCTATTCTATACCCCAAACCAGGGTATGTGCCTAAGGGGCCTACGGCTCCCTCACAACCTGTCGTTTTGCAGGCATTCTGCCCTCCACCTTTCCTAGACCCCAACCAGGAAAAGCAAAATCTGTGTCCAGTGCCAGGACGAGTCTGTGGGGGAAGTCGGAGCAGCTGTTCGTCTGCCATGGACCTAATAAGCAGACGCTCAGTAGATGGATGGCAGATGCCATTTGTCTGTGTTATGAGTCGTCTGTCTTCCCACTCCTTTCAGAGTTAAGGCTCATTCCACCTGGGGTATGGCGGCCTCTACGGCCTGGTCTGCTGGAGTTTCGCTCCAGAACATTTGTAACGCTGTGGGCTGGTCCACCCTGCTGACCTTTGTCAGGTTTTACAAGCTCGACATCAGAGCCACTCCCGGCTCCTCTGTCCTGCATGTCGGTTGTGCTCAGACACACTAGGCAGGGACTGGTCAGTATGGCATGATTAGACACTCGTTCCCAAAGCGTTTTCAACGCAGCTCGAGTTCCTGAAAGAGAACGTCACTAGGTTACATATGTAACCCTAGTTCCCTGAGGGAACAAGAGCTGTGTCAACGGGCTATACTCCCTGCATCCCTGCAGCGCTTACCTTCTTCTTTTTCAGAAGCTGATGTTGCTGCCATCGCGCTCCCATCGCCCACCAATGATGTCACAACTGCCTATTGGCTGGATTTTACACATGATTCAGAGCGTGAACAACGCAAGGCGTTCCCAAAGCGTTTTCGACGCAGCTCTCGTTCCCTCAGGGAACTAGGGTTACATACGTAACCTAGTGACATTTTCCCCTTCCTCCTAGGGCACAATGATATGGTCATGCAAATTTTGCAGCTCAGTTTTCTCTAAAAAAACAGACCTACTCAAACATTATAGATTGCAACATGACTGTCTCAGTCGACATAGATCACGTCCATGTGTTTATCTAAATTGCCCATGTTCATTTATTCATTTAAGTCATGAAACTCCCTTCATTCACACTTGAAAAGGCACCATGTCCCTAATGATGTACAGTACAGACACCTGGGGAGCACTTTTCTTTCAACATGTCAACATTGTGCTTCTGTCACATTCCCAACAGAAACTGCATTGCTCACACATCTCAGACAGCAGAGAAGTTGGGATTTGAGGGTTAATAGTGTACCTGTCTAAGAACACTGAAAATCTCATCAGGCATTATGTGGTGAGTATCTGGAATACATGACATGCAGTTTACTTGTTTGTTACAGTATAGCAACTTATTGAGCATCAACATCTGTTCTAAACCTGAATAATACATTTAACAATTTAACAATCAATAAGCTATAAATAAAACAATATACCTGAATTATGTGGAAGAGATGTGAAATGTTTAATTTCTCAGATAAAAGGTAAAAAAATAAATAGACATTGTTTTATTGTTGTTTTATATCATTGTTTAAAATGAAAATCATGTCTCGTCCACAAAATGGGATCCGTAAATAAAATATGAGAAAACAACACTGTTTCTTCAACATTTACTTTTAAACAATGCAAGAAAAACAGAATACTGACTTACAATATGAAAGGACATGAGTAAGGCATGTACTGTACGGTAAGTACATGTATTTCTTTTACATACTTCATACTTGAGTTCCTGCCACAGCATGGGTTTAGGATCATCACAAGAGGTGGCTCCAGAAACGACCCCTTAGAGACTGTGATAGTGTTGGAAGGTATCGAGGTCTTGACAGGGTTATCACGTGTTGCAAAGGCCTGTGTTTTGCTACTAAGCCTAAAATATGCAATTAATCTAAGTTACCCAAAATAACTCTGCTACACGTTTGGATTTTCCAGAAGATTCTCCTGGAGCTAGACAGTAGCAAACTTTCTCCAAAAATTATTTCTCTAAAGAACAAGCTGCATCGTTGACATGGTTTAAAAGATGTTGCTATTTTGCATTCTTTTTGACAGAAATTAAAGACACACATCTTTGTTCTATGTTGTTAGTTTGCACTAAAAGGTGGTTGCCAAAGAAAAATAGAAATGACATAGTGATCCTGTATTGTAATCTTTTTTGAGAGTAGTTATTTTAATTTTTATTAGTAGAAATGTTTAAAAATTACAGATTCAACACTGTTACTGTTAAAGAACTGAAGTATGTAAAAGAACACTTACCGTACAGTACATGCCTTACTCATGTCCTTCCATATTGTAAGTCAGTATTCTGTTTTTCTTGCATTGTTTAAAAGTAAATGTTGAAGAAACAGTGTTATTTTTCTTGAAAAAAAAATGTGCATATATATTCTAAGTAAACCCAAAACATCATTTAATACAGTGTGTGTTCCACAGAGTTCATCAGTGTTCCTCAAAGTTCCTTAGTGTTCTTTAGTGTTCCTGAAAGCTCCTAAGTGTTTCTCAGAGTTTTGATCATCTCACACTGCTGTGTCATAACGTACAGTTGTAATGTTCACTTCTGTGCTCTTCTCAAGTAAACAAATGTATAATCTGTGAAAGTTTTAGCTACCAAGCCTAAAGTTTAGCTACCAAGCCTAAAGTTTTAGCTACAGTGCTAGCAAATAGTGAACAAATGGTGGTTTCTATGGTAACACTGAGATCTTCTTTGCCAAGGTTTTGGCTGCCGTTAAATAAATCAGTGAGAAAATCAGGATGTAAATGCAGTTTGGAGGAGATGAAGGTGTGAGTAATGGCAGAAGAAGATGGAGGAGTTTCTGAATTAATTTTCAGAAGAGATAACTGTGTACAGATGCTCCTTCATCATCATCATTGCACTATTACACCGTGATTGTGATGTGAATTTAAGGTTCTGCATGGTCCCTCTGTAGCTTTCCACCTTATTCTCCTGTCGCACTCACACACATTGTGATGAAGTGCTTCGAGAGGCTCATTATGAAGCACATCAAAACCCAGCTTCCACCCTTACTGGACACCATGCAGTTCACGTTCAAACCATTCCACAGACGATGCCATCTCCACGACCCTTCATCTGGCCCTCACACACCTGGACAATAAGCTCAATTCAGCTCAGCATTCAACACGATCACCCCTCAGCACCTGATTGAGAAGCTAAGCCTACTGGGCCTGAACACCTCCCTCTGTAACTGGATCCTGGACTTCCTGACTGGGAGACCTCAGTCAGTCCGGTTTGGGAACAGCATCTCCAGCACCACCACCCTGAGCACTGGATCAGACATCAGACATAGTCTCAGATAAATGTTTGTAGGAATCTCATTTGTCATAAAAATCTTCATAAAATTTGAAATATAAACTCAGCATGTGGCTTTAAACCCAGTACTTTTGATTGATTTCAAGTATTTATATATGAAATAAAAATAATGTTCAATGCAGGAAATGTATATCCATGGCGCTTCATCATCTATAACTTATTATCTTTTTGAGCAATATCAACTTTGATGATTGACAGCTCAATAAAGTAAAGCTCAAAGTGTCTTCTTTCATTTAGGTAGGGCATTTTCAGCTGTTAGCCTTCACCACAGCTTTTGGGACTAACAGTTTAAAACGTATATGAAGTTCTTTTAATGTGAATTTTACTCTTCAGTGTTTTATTCTTGGTTTTAAATACGTCAGAAGAAACAGGTTTATGTGCCAGTTAATTAATTTCATTTTTGGTCAAGCAAAAATGGCCAAATATCTGAGCAGGAAAAACAAAGTGGCTCAAAACACTGACTGTGATGCCCTCAGAATCTTCTCCAGGTTTACAAAATCCAGGATTGTTGTTAATTTTAACTTTTGTAGGAGTATGGGAGATCTGAAGATGTTCGAGGCTGTGTGGTGTTGTGGAGAAGCTCTTTGTTCAGTGAAATTGAAAGAATTGTACTTTGCACCAGAGCTCAGCTAAATAATCACACCAACCCCCATCTTTAACTCTCATTGTCTGATTATTTATGTCTATTATTTTTATTATTATATTTATGTCTATTTAATGTTATTTATTTATTTATCTATTATCTATTTATTTGACTAAATGAGTCCTGATACCATCCAGAATATAACATGACTTATGTCAAATAAAGGCTTGTAAGTCAAAAAAGTCTCTCTCTCTCTCTCTCTCTCCCCCCCCTCTTCTCTCTCTCTCTTTTCTCTCTCTCTCTCTCTCTGCGCATGCACAAGGGGAGGTTGAGCATGGCTGAAGAGCACGTGAGAGCGTTTGGCTTGTTGCCAATATTTTTTCTGCGTTTTTTCACAATTATTTTCCGTAAAACATCTCGGAACGTGTGTGTGTGTGTGTGTTTGCGTGCGTGTTCTAGCGGGCACGTGGGCACCTGTGTGTGTAAGTGTGAGTGTTCAGCATGGCGTCTCTGAGTGTGAGGCTGTGTGAGAGTCTGACTCGCTGGCACGGTGTGTGAGTGGGGTGCGGGGCGAATGTAGAGGAGTGTGTGTGTGTGTGTGTGTGTGTGTGTGTGTGTGTGTGTGTGAGTGTAGAGAAGTGTGTGTTAGCGATCGGAAATGTGGTGGGGCATGAGAACATTGTTTCTGCCTCCCGCATGAACAGTGCAATCGTTGTTTTTATAAATAATCTTGATAAAGTGAATAAACTGATCCAGAAGAAGATTGTGCTGAGTAATGAATGTATACTGGTTTCTCCTCTCAGTTCTCCTGCTAAAAAAGTTATGCTTTCCAATGTCCCTCTTTTCATAAGTGATCAGGCGATTCTTAAAGAGCTGTCTCGGTACGGGCGACCCGTCTCCCCCATTAAGAAAATCCCCCTCAGCTGTAAGTCCCCACTAGTTAAGCACTTGGTGTCGTTCAGGAGGATGGTTTTTATGGTTTCAAATGAAGGTCTGGATGAACTAAATGTGGTTTTTAAATTCCAGATTGATGGGTTCGACTACAACATTTATGGTGCAGAAATTAAATGTTTTAAATGTGGTCAGTTTGGGCATCTTGCTGCTTCACACTGCCTGCACTTTCAAATCACTTTTACTCCTGTTTTATTCTTTTTAACATATTTTAAACTGTTTTTTATCAAATTCACATTTATTTTACTTTAAATTCTCATGTATCTTTGTTTTTAATTATGATTTTATGTCTCGTATTTTTACATATGTATGTGTGTATATATGTATGTATATGTTATATATATATATATATATATATATATATATATATATATATATATATTCCTTTTTTATTTTTAATTTTTCCTCTTATATTTTGTTTTCTCATTTACACGGATGAATCTCTTTTCCTGCTCATAATTGTTCTGACTTTTAAACGTCTATCTTCCCTTTCTCTCTTTCCTTATAGACAACATCAAGACAGGGACAATAATCATAAATGGAGGAAGAGATCATAGGAAAAGGGCAGCATTACACACACATCTTAAATAAAAACAACATTGTTTTTCTACAAGAAACTCGCAGCAGAACCTCACAACAGAACCTCACAGCAGAACCTCACAGCAGTCAGGAGAATGAAGCCGAATGGAGAATGTGGTTGGAGGGAAAAATGTTTTTTAGTCACAAACCTCAGTGGTGGTCTCTCCATCTTTTTCTCAAATAGCCTCAGTATGAATCATATCTTCACATGAGATGAAGAAAGGCAGGATTTTAGTGATTCAGGCAGAATGAATAGGTTATCCTCTTCTCTTCATGAATGTTTATGCACCAAACAATGGGGCAGAAAGAGTGAGATCCTTTTTAAAACTGCGAGATGGTCTGGAGAATTTGACTGACGTGTGCATGGTGCTTGGGGGCGACTGGAACTGTACACTAGATCACACACTGGACAGGAATGGAGAGGAACCTTATCCTTCTTCTGCTACCACACTCAGCAATATTGTCAGGAAGTACAGCTTGTGTGACATTTGGAGAGCAGAACATCCAGGAGTGAGGCAGTACACATGGGTCAAAGCATCTCACACCACGTTAGTGCAGTCCGATTAGAACGTTTTTACATTCAATTCAGTTCAATTCATTTTTATTTGTATAGCGCTTTTAACAATGAACATTGTCTCAAAGCAGCTTTACACAGATAATGCGGTGATTAAAAATGAATATGTTCTTTATGAGTAAGTTTGTCCCTGATGAGCAAGCCGGTGGCGACTGTGGCAAGGAAAAACTCCCTGAGATGGCATAAGGAAGAAACCTTGAGAGGAACCAGACTCAAGAGGGAACCCATCCTCATCTGGGTTACACCGAATGTCCATTTGTAGCAGGTATACAATGTTGCGGGGTACAGTGATGATGATCAGAAGCGAACTGTATTCCTGAGTCAGTGTAGGAGACTGTTGACATTAACTACAGTCCAATCCATCCTCAAAGCTCCCGTTCTTACTCCGGAATTTCATGGAACCACCCAAGGCGTTGATGAGAAACCGTCCCCAGCTGCACAGAGTGGCCTCCAGTACATCAGCAGTAACAACAGAAACAGAGTTTTAAAATCTATCATCCTTCTCAACGCTTTTACTGACCATCACACCTGCACACTAGAAATAAGACTAAAATGTCACAGTGCACCAGCTGTTACTGGCATTTTAATCTCAAACTCTTACACGATGCTTCTGTTCTGTTCAGAAAAATTCTGTTTTCTGCTCAAAGTGGCAGCAACAGAAGGAGGAGTATAAAGACATTGTTCAATGGTGGGAAGTAGGAAAAGCACAAATTCGAATGTTCTGTCAGAACTACACGTCATTCTCAAACAACCTCACCAAATCAACCATCAAGCCCTCGAGAAGGAAATCACCAAAACTGAGGATGAACTCAACAACAAAGACTCTGAAAAAGTGGAAGAGCTGAAAGAGAACAGAGAAAAGCTCTGGAATTTCTGTTCCATGAACAAGCAAAAGGAGCTCTAATCAGGGCTCGCTTCTCCTCACTAAGAGAAATGGACCCGAGCACCTTTTTCTTCTACATGGAGCGCAAAGAAGGAGAAAGGAAAGTCATGCTGCACCTGAAACTGCAGATGGAATTTCAACATCCGACCCCCAATATATCGCAAAAGACTTTTATACGGATCTGTTCAATGCCGGAGAATTCAATCTCAACTGCATGAAGGAGCTTTTGAAGGATCTACCAAGGCTGACAGATGTACAGAGATGGCATCTAGACCCAGAGATTCAACTGGAGGAAATGTCTGAGGCAGTAAGTCAGCTCTCCCCTGGACGGTCTCCCTGAATAGACTTCCTTCTGAATTTTACAAAAATTATTTTTATTTTTTTTTATTAAAAGATGACTTGTTTCAAGTTGACAGGATGAATCACACAAAGAACGAGCTGCTGATCAGCTGCAGAAGAGCCGTTTAATCCTCATTACATAAAAAGGGGATCTCGAGCTTCTAAAGAACTGGAGACCAGTATCACTGCTGTGCACTGACTATAAGATTCTTGCAAAGTGTCTTTCAAACAGACTAAAACTGGTTTTAGATCACATTCTTAATGACTACCAAACATACTGTGTACTAAACAGAGCAATGATGGACATCTTCCTTGTACGAGACATAATTACATAAGCCAGCGACAGTAATACGGATGTTTCTATTCACCAGGAAAAAGCTTTTGACAGAGTTGGTCATAAATATTCATTTAAAACCCCTAAAGCTTGCGGTTTAGGTGAGAATTTGATTTCAAATCAATCAAATCAAATCAGATTTTATTTGTCACACACCCATACATACAGAGTACGACATGCAGTGAAATGCTTGTACAACTGTCTAACATTTAAGCATAAAAAAGGAATAGAATTTAGGGATTAAAAAAATAAAGTAGACAAATAAAAAGTATAAACTATAAAAATATTTATGTATATACATTAATGAGTATGGCAGATATTGGAAGTACTCTCTCCACTAGGGTCCCGTTGATGTTTAGCGGTTGGTATGACCACTCCTGCTTCGTGCTGAAGTCCACTACCAACTCCTTAGTCTTCCTGACGTTCAGGAGAAGGTTGTTCTCCTGGCACCATCTCTCCAGGTTTTTAATCTCCTGTAGGTAGGCCGTTTTGTCATTGTTGGTGATCAGGCCCACCACAACAGTGTCGTCAGCAAACTTGATGATGGTGAGGGTGCATGGGGTGCGTTTGCCCACCCGTACGGCTTGTGGTCTGTCAGTCAGGAAGTTGGAGATCCATTGACATAGCGACAGGCTAAGTCCCAGGACCTCCAACTTAGGAGTGAGCGTGGAGGGAATTATGGTGTTGAATGCTGAACTGTAGTCCACAAACAGAATTTTTGCATAATTCCCTTTTCTGTAGTCCAGGTGGCTCATCGTTGTGTGAAGAAGATGATCAATGGCGGCACGCGAACTGTAGAGGATCCAGTGTGTCTGGTAGTGTCGCAGTGATAAAGTCTCTGACCAGTCTTTTAAAGCACTTCATTGCTACTGAGGTCAAGGCTACAGGGCGGTAGTCGTTGAGGCAGGCGGGCTGGGCCTTTCTTCGGGACAGGAACAATGGTGGACTGTTTGAAGCATGAGGGGACAACAGACTGTTCCAGTGAGAGGTTGAATATCTCAGTTAACACCGGTGCTAGTTGGTCAGCGCAAGCTTTCAGAACTCAACCTGTGATGCCATCTGGTCCTGCTGCCTTCCTGGTATTCGCTCTCTTAAATGCCCTCCTCACATCATGCTCCGAGATGGTGAACGTGTTCGCCTCTCCAGCTCTCTCAGCGTGCATGCTGTTTGTGCTAGCGCTGCTAGCGTGGTTAGCTGCAGCCTTGAAGCGAGAGTAAAAGATGTTTAGCTTGTCTGCCAGAGAAGCGTCCGCATTCCCTATTCTAGAGGATGGTATTCTATAGTCCGTGATGTTTTTTTAGTCCCTGCCACAGGCTCCTAGAGCCACCATGTTGGAACTGTGAGTCCAGTTTTCTCCCGTAGCGCCACTTTGCTTCCTTCACCGCTCTGCCTACACTGTAAGATACAGTCTTGTACTCGTCCATGTCCCCGTGTTGAAGACAGCGGAGCGGGATCTCAGAGCATCGCGGATGATTTTATCCACCCACGGCTTCTGGTTGGGAAACGTTCTGATGGTGGTTTTCTGTACCGTATCATCCGCTATTTTCCCGATGAATCCCACAACCGCTTCCGTAAACCTGTTGACGTCATCAGAGCTGCGCCTGAATATGTCCCAGTCTGCATCATCTAAAGTGTCCTGCAGAGCGGCCACCGATTGGTCAGTCCAGTGCACGACCTCCCTCTGAACCAGAGCTTCCTGTTTCAGCCTTTGTTTGTAAACAGGCATTAGGAAGATGGCGGCATGGTCCGATTTCCCAAACGGTGGACGTGATTGTGCCTTGTAGCTGTTTTTGAATGGTGTGTAGCAGTGGTCCAGTGCCCTTTCGCCCCTGGTGGGGCAGGTGATGTGCTGCTGAAAGTTCGGTAGTGCGCGCTTGAGGTTGGTATGTTAAAGTCTACCACCACAATGAGCACAGCGTCCCGATGCTGTGTTTGGTGTAGCGTTAGTGTCTCATGTAAATCCCATACTGCCGTGTCTGTGTCCGCTTGAGGTGGAATATAAACGGCACTGACGATGACTGAGCTGAATTCCCGAGGTAGATAGAAGGGGCGACATTTGATGGTCATTAGTTTCACATGTGCAGGAGCGTGAAAGGGGAAAGATGTTCGTGCTGTCAGACCAGTCAAGTCAAGTCAAGTCAAGTTTATTTCTATAGCGCTTTTCACAACAGACATTGTCTCAAAGCAGCTTTACAGAAATCAACAGTCAAGGTGAATGGTGAGCATTTATCCCTGATGAGCAAGCCGTGGCGACACCAGTGGATGATCACCATCAGACACACTCCTCCTTCCCTTGACCTCCCTGACTCCAGTGTTCTGTCCATGCGGTGAATCGAAGAAAAACTCGGCCGGCTGGATTGCGTGGTCCGGTACTGATGGGTGTCCTCAGCCTGTTCCTGACCTCAGGTCGTTTCCCTCGTAGACGCCGATACGAGTCGCGTCCTTTGTTCTTCCTCGGGATCTCGCTCTGCCAGCATGGGTCCGGGTGCAAAAACGGCGAAAGGTGAGTGGATTGTACACCAATAGATATGAGTGGCTCTGTCATATGTAATGATGACCATCTTCTATAAAGAGAATGGTACATATGATAATAAATATCTAAAATAAACAAAAAAAGACAAAGCGTAGCCGGAGCAGTCGCGACGGCAGCTGACCTCACCGGCGCCATCTTGGAATGAATCTTAAACTTTTCTATACTAGAGCTGCTGCATTGATGAAGGTGGGGGTTTGGGCTAAGCTACCCAGTCTACCCAAACTACCTCTTAATTTTAAGAGGTGACGGTGACGTATCAGTTTTAACTGATATTGTATTTATCTATGAAAAAGTCTCATCAGCAAAAGTAATTTGGGAGAAGAGTGAATGCTACTTAATATGTGACTGGCATGGAAAGACTCCTCCAGTACTTCCAGGTGGAGTCAAGTGGGGAAGGGAAGGTCTAAAGATTCTAGGTATACATCTAGGGACAGAAGACTAAATACAGAAAAACTGGGAGGGCATGGTGGAGAAAATGTTGAAAAGGTTGTCTCGATGGTCCAGGGTGCTACCTCAGTTTTCATACAGGGGTCGAGTATTGGTCTCAAATAACCTGGAGCTTCAGCACTGTGGCACAAAACAAGTGTTCTGGATCCCCCAGCAGCATTCTTTAGGCATTACAGAAGAAGTTCACTGACTTTTTCTGGGCCGGACAGCCCTGGATACAAGCTGCTTCACTCGACCTCCCTGTCCAGGAGGGGGGTCAGGGTCTGATGGACATCGGAAACAGAATCAGGACCTTCAGACTTCAAGCTGCACAAAGACTCCTGTATTCAACACCATGGACTGTGCAAAGCAGAATTAAGGGACCTTTCTCCATTCTACAGATCTGTTTTAACAGCCTTGACACAAATTTTTTAAGTCCAAATGAACTTTTTAAATTCTGGACACTTTCAGAGAGATGGAATATGGTTTCTGCTGCTGGTTAATTAGTTCCACATCCATCAGATGTCACATGACTGAAGGGAGTCAAGTGGTGTGCAATTAAAGTGTCACATGATCACATGATGTGTGTGTGTGTGTGTGTGTGTGTGTGTGTGTGTGTGTGTGTGTTTCATTACAGAAATAGTAGATCTAATTTCCCTTATCTACACACTTTCACTCAGAACACACCATTATTTGTAATTATTTACAGGTCTTTTATCAGTTTTATACTTACAGTTTTATACTTACTTGTCTCCATCTAGTGGACAGATCTGGAACTGCACAAAAACAGTTCTGCATTGCTCAGAGCTTTTAGAGTTTCCCCAGGGAACACTGTTGGAATGGAGCAGGGATACAGCTCCAGCATATCAGAGAGCACCTGCAGGCCAGTTAACATAGGAATGATTAAATAATTTCCATATTACAACTGAGAAGTTAAAATTTGACAAAAGACGTCAATTACAGGAGTAATATAAATTTATTTTGATTTCATTAATGAAAAATAAATGAACATAACATTTTTCTTAACTAAATGATTTTGTTTCTTTAGTTGTACATGGGGCACTGTTTATCAGGCCCTCTGCACTCATTCCTCAGTTTGAGGATGTTCTCATACTGAAAGGTGAAATTTTGACCCAGATGTGTGAAGAATATGAGAGATAGCATTATTCTCAGTCAGTGTCAGCAGTCAGATGTGGAGACATACAGAAACAATGATCTTCATTTGGGCTTCATCAGATTCATGTGAACTGCTTGTAGAGTTTGAAGGTTTTTCTCCTGAATGTCAGAGATTCCTATAAAAATAAACAGAAATCAAATGTAATAACATGTATAACAGTCTGCAAACGTCTGGGGACTGAGGAGACAAGTTTAGGAATAGGAATGTTGTCCTATTCTTGTCTAATACAGGCTTCCAGTTGCTCAACTGTTTCAGGTCTTCTTTGTCGCATCTTCCTCTTTATGATGCGCCAAATATTTTCTATGGTGAAAGATCTGGACTGCAGGCTGGACATTTCAGTACCCGGAGCCTTCTTCTACGCAGCCATGATGTTGTAATTGATGCAGTATGTGGTCTGGCATTGTCATGTTGGAAAATGCAAGGTCTTCCCTGAAAGAGACAACGTCTGTAGGGGAGCATATGTTGTTCTAGAACTTGGATATACCTTTCAGCATTGATGGTGCCTTTCCAGATGTGTAAGCTGCCCATGCCACACGCACTCATGCAACCCCATACCATCAGACATGCAGGCTTCTGAACTGAGCGCTGAGAACAACTTGGGTTGTCCTTATCCTCTTTAGTCCGGATGACATGGCGTCTCAGTTTTCCAAAAAGAACTTCAAATGTTGATTCGTCTGACCACAGAACAGTTTTCCACTTTGCCACAGTCCATTTTAAATGAGCCTTGGCCCAGAGAAAACACCTGAGCTTCTGGATCATGTTTAGATACGGCTTCTTTTTTGACCTATAGAGTTTTAGCCGGCGACGGCGAATGGCACGGTGGATTTTGTTTACCGACAATGTTTTCTGCAAGTTTTCCTGAGCCCATGTTGTGATTTCCATTACAGTAGCATTCCTGTATGTGATGCAGTGGTGTCTAAGGGCCCGAAGATCACGGGCATCAAGTATGGTTTTCCGGCCTTGACCCTTACGCACAGAGATTGTTCCAGATTCTCTGAATCTTTGGATGATATGATGCACTGTAGATGATGAGAATTTCAAACTCTTTGCAATTTTTCTCTGAGAAACTCCTTTCTGATTTTGCTCCACTATTTATCACGGCAGCATTGGAGGAATTGGTGATCCTCTGCCCATCTTGACTTCTGAGAGACACTGCCACTCTGAGAGGCTTTTTATACCCAATCATGTTGCCAATTGAACTAATAAGTTGCAAATTGGTCCTCCAGCTGTTCCCTATATGTACATTTAACTTTTCCAGCCTCTTATTGCTACCTGTCCCAACTTTTTTGGAATGTGTAGCTCTCATGAAATCCAAAATGAGCCAATATTTGGCATGACATTTCAAAATGTCTCACTTTCAACATTTGATATTTTATCTATATTCTATTGTGAATAAAATATAAGTTTATGAGATTTGTAAATTATTGCATTCCTTTTTTTATTCACAATTTGTACAGTGTCTCAACTTTTTTGGAATCGGGTTCGTATATCGTATATCAAGGCCAGGGAGCAGACAGACAGGCTAAACCGACCGTCTGCTAGCTGCACAGAGTCGTCACTCAGGATCCACCAAATTGAGACTGTGTCTGTCCCCCGAGCGAAACCAAAATATAGGAATTCTCAGAAAGTCTGTTTTAGTAACCTGATTAACATTAAATTAAATAGGACTGAACGCACAGCCAGCACCTCTGATCTAAAGATAGGATTGCTGAATATTAGATCTCTCACGTCTAAAGCGCTTACTATAAACGAAATTATTACCGACCAGGAGTTTAAAATAATGTGTTTAACAGAAACGTGGATTAAACCGAATGAATATTTAGCATTAAATGAAGCGAGTCCTCCTGGGTATAGTTACATACACCAACCCCGTCTAAATGGCAGAGGAGGCGGAGTCGCATCTATTTATAATAATAATCTAAGCGTCACACAAAAGACTAAACACAAATGTAAAACATTTGAAGTTCTTTACACCAGCATAAAATATTCAGTGTCCGAAAGCAGGTCCAGTCAGTCAATTCCACTAATTATTATTTATAGACCCCCAGGGCCCTACTCTGATTTTCTCATAGAATTTGCAGATTTCATCACAAATTTAGCTCCTTCTTTACACAAAGCATTAATTGTTGGTGATTTTAACATTCATTTTGATAATCAGGAAGACTCCTTAAGAGCAGCAGTTGTGTCCATTCTAGATTCAGTAGAATTAATCAGAATGTTATAGGACCCACTCATAGTGGTGGACACACTCTCGATTTGTTAACATTTGGATTAAAAATAAAAAACGTAGTCATAATTCCACAGTCTGAAGCTATTTCAGACCATTATCTCATCTCTTTTAAAATCTGCCTCAGTCATTGCATTACTACCTCACCACGTTATCGTGTTAAGCGTACTTTCACGTCAGCTACAGCAGCGCGTTTTATTAACAATCTTCCAGAAATTACGATATTAGATAGATCTCCGTCTGACCCCGCAGAGCTCGACTGGGCCACTGAATACCTAGAATCAACATTACGTTATACCCTAGATGATGTAGCTCCCCTTAAGACCAAAATGATCAGGGAGAAAAAATGAGCACAGTGGTATAATGATCATACACACACCTTAAAACAGACCACTCGGAAATTAGAACGTAAATGGCGTCAAACAAAATTAACAGTATTTCAAATAGCATGGAAGGAGAATCTCCTAAATTATAGAAAATCTCTTAGTGCTGCTAGATCAGCATATTTCTCCTCCCTCATAGAAAATAACAAGCAGAATCCTAGATTTCTATTCAGCACGGTAGCAAAATTAACAGGGAATAAAAGCACTGCACTCACATGCACACCATCAATAGGTAGTAATGATTTCATGAACTTTTTTAATAATAAAATTGAAAACATCAGGCAAAAAATCCAGACGGTTAATATAAATCCAAATTATATTACAAGTAACCCTGTAGACAGCAGTGTCATTATAACAGACAACCAATTACAAAGTTTTACTCCTATTCAAGAGAATGACTTAATTTCATTAATTTCCTCATCAAAATCATCAACCTGCATTCTCGATCCCTCGCCTACAAGTTTCCTCAAACAGATAATTCCAGAGGGAATTTAACCTGTTTTAAAAATAATAAACTCTTCCATTAGCACTGGTTTTGTACCAAAATCCTTCAAACTGCAGTTATCCACCCCCTAATTAAGAAACCTGACCTTGACCCATGTCAGCTGTCCAACTACAGACCAATATCAAATCTCCCCTTTATCTCCAAAATTTTAGAAAAGTTTGTAGCACAGCAGTTCTGCTCACACCTACTTATGAATAACATTTATGAAATGTATCAGTCAGGATTTCGGCC
>JAAIIK010018843.1:4853-16619 GCA_014706435.1 Silurus glanis | reverse complement strand
TAGTGGTGAAGCATGAAATTACAACTAAATAGGAATCCTTTCTAACACTGCCGCCCCCAAATATGCATAGCATATTTGCTTCTAAATCTTAGCTAAAAGTCTGTCGATTTGATCTTGGTGTCATCTTCATCTGCTATCTCTGGTAGAATAATGAGTCGGGTAACTGGCCGTGTGTATAATCGACCTTTAACGTTGACCTCTGCAGACCTAACTTGTCCGTCTGCTCCAGGAAATGTCTTTGACACTCTCCCGATCAACCAAAGGGCTCGTGGTAACCTGGGGATCAACAATCATGACGACAGACCCAACTGTCAGAGTTTTAGTCTCTGCATACCATTTGTGGCGTAGCTGGAGATTGGGTAAGTAGTGTCTCACGAAGCTTGACCAAAAGTGATCAGTGAGAACTTGACTCTGTCTCCATCTACGTCGTCCTATAAATTCGTCGGCAGGGTATATCACTTGAGGTAAAGAACTGTCTAGCCGCCCCATGAGCAGAAGATTTGGGGTGATTGGGTCTAAATCTGCTACATTGGAGGAGACATAACCTAAAGGTTTGCTATTAAGGATTCCTTCAATTTCGATAAGTACTGTTTGAAGAACTTCTTCTGTTACTGTTTGTGCACCTACTACTGTACGGAGGGCATTTCTAAGAGATCGGATCTCCCTTTCCCAGCTGCCACCAAAGTGAGGGGCATTAGGTTTGTTGAACCGAAATTCGATCTTCTGTTTGGCAAGATGCCGTTGAAGTTCTTGGCTGCAATTCTTTAAAGCATCTTTTAACTCTCTCTCTCCACCCTGGAAGTTAGTGCCTTGGTCAGATATCAGTTCTGAGGGGGTGCCTCTACGTGCTATAAATCTCCTCAGAGCCATGAGAAAAGAATCGGTGTCTATAGCTGTGAGGAGCTCAATGTGTACACATCGAGTTGTAAGACACTTAAAGATTATTCCCCATCTTTTCTCTAAACGCCTGCCTATTTTGGTTTGGAAAGGTCCAAAACAATCCATACCAGTACTATAAAAGGGTGGTTTATGAAGTCTCAAGCGTGCTGGAGGAAGGTCAGCCATTTTAGGGTTCTCAGGTTTAGCCTTCCACTTACGACACTCCATACAGTTATGTTGGGATTTTCGAATTGCTTCACGACCTCTTAGTATCCAGACACTTCTCCTCATTTCAGCAAATACTCGTTCTGGTCCTGGGTGACATAGCTTACTATCATAGTCTTGAATGAGTAATTTGGTGGCTTGATGATGAGGGTCTAGGACAATAGGGTGTACTGTTTGGAGTTCTAGGCCTTCAGCACGACGTAGGCGTCCTCCTACCCGTATAAGCTGACTGGCTTTATCGAATTCTGGGGCTAAGGTGAGTAACCTACTTGTAGGGGATACGGGCTTACCAGAGCTTAGTTGCTCGTATTCTTCTGGGAAACTATCTTGTTGAATATTGCGGAAGAGGAGATGTTCTGCTGTCACATAGTCCTTAGCTTTAAGTTCACTAGATTGATCTAAGTCACTTGAATGTTGTTGGACTATGGCTTCAACAAGGTCTTTCCAAAAGTTATACTTACTAGGGTCTAAGGGCTTCAATGTTTGTGTGACACCACAGAATATACTAGCTCTCCTTTCCACTTTATCTTCAGGGCTCTTAAGAGGTGGCAGGGTTGGCCACTCTGATTCTGCTTTAAGTAAAAAGGGTGGACCTAAACTCCACCTGTTAGGTGTAACGAGCTCTACTAAGCTACGCCCCTTCGTTAGATCATCGGCTGGGTTTCTGGCTGTATCTACATATCGCCAATCATGTGACTCAGTTAGGTCTTGGATTTCTGCTATTCTAGTGCCTACGAAGACTTTAAAACTGCAAGATTCAGATCTTAGCCATGAAAGAACTGTAGTTGAATCTGACCATAAGATCACTCGGCTGATCTTAAGAGTGAGTTCATTTTCGAGCAGCTTCGATAGTTGGGCACCAATTAGGGCTGCACATAGCTCTAGTCTAGGAATGGTTTGTTTACGTTTAGGGGCAATTTTGGATCTGCCAATCAGGAAAGCAAGCTGTATTCTACCTTCTTGATCTTCAGTTCTTAAGTATGCTACGGCACCGTATGCTTGCTCTGAAGCGTCACAGAAGATATGAATTTGTTTTGTGGTATTGGGCCTATCCATATCTGGTGTAACATAACATCGGGGAAGTGTGACCTGTGGTGGAATGGGTAATTCATTCTCCCATTCACACCAGGCTTTGACCAAATCTGTGGGTAACATGTGATCATCCCAACCTCTCTGTTTGTTCCACAACTGCTGAATTAGAATTTTGGCACGGGTGGTGAATGGAAGGATGAATCCTAAGGGATCATACTGTCTTGCTACTATCCTATAGATGTGCCGCATAGTGGGTGTGGTTTTGGGTGTTGGGCGGTGTTTGTAACCAAGTATATCTAAGTTATAATTCCATCTCAGTCCAAGAGTGGATTCATGGGGATCGGTCTTGTCATGTGATAACCAAAGCTCAATGCTATCCGAACGGGCCTCTTTGGGGAGATGATTAACGACTCTTGGGATATTACAGGCCCACTGTCTAATCTCAAACCCACCATTAGCAAGAAGGCCACGTAACCCATCCACTACTTGCTTGGCATCATCTGCGGTCATTAAGCTTTTAAGACAATTATCTACGTAAAAATTCCTTTCTACCGTCGATCTGAGAATATCGTTAGGTTGGGTGTTATCGAGAACATGGCGTTGCAAAGCATAGGTGGCACAACAGGGGCTACAAGTTGTACCAAAAGGTAGTACTTGCCACTCATAAATACTGGGAAGGTTATTGGTTTGAAGGTCACGCCATACAAAGCGAAGGAGTGATTTGTCTTCAGGCAGTAGGCGGACCTGATGAAACATACCCTTAATATCGCCACTTATTGCTACAGAATGTTCCCTAAAGCGCAACAGCACTCCTAAGAGGGAAGGGCTAAGTGTAGGTCCAGCAAGGAGGTAATTATTCAGATTCTGGCCTATGTGTTCAAAGGAACAGTTGAACACTACTCTATTCTTTCCATTATTAGATTAGATTAGATTAGATTCAACTTTATTGTCATTACACATGTACAAGTACAAGGCAACGAAATGCAGTTTGGGTCTAACCAGAGTGCAATAACAGCAAGTGCAGGATATACAGTTTTTACATGATTTACATAGATAAATAGAATGATAATATAGACTATAAACAGTAGTTTAAAGATGTATATGTACTATAAATGTAGTATACAGATTAATATATATGTACTATGAAAATAATTACAGATGAATATGAATATATATGTACTATGAACAATAGTATACAGATGAAATTATATATATATATGTATGTACTGTGAACATAATATACAGATGCCTATTATTATACACAGAGATTTACAGAAGGATGTGAGCGGTGAACATAATAAATTATTACTATGAACAGAGAACGGGTATATATACAATGGTAAATAATGATGAGCAGCAATACAAAGAAGAGCAGTGTGCAAATGAGCAAAGGTTTGTGCAAACAGTCCGTGCAATAACAAAGTGTGGGGTGAGAATGATCAGTGTTCCGGTGAGCACAAGTTTTTGAGTAGACAGTCCATTATAGAATAAGGAAGTGTGAGGAAAATGTGGTAGTGTATCAGTGAGTGGCAGAGTTCAGTAAAGAGACAGCTCTAGGAAAAAAGCTGTTCTTTAGTCGGCTGGTCCTGGTCCGGAGGCACCTGAAACGCCTGCCGGAGGGCAGAAGCGTAAACAGTCTGTGGGCCGGATGAGAGGAATCCTTAAGAATGCTGCGAGCTCGACGCAGACAGCGTTTCTTTTGAATGTCCTCCATGGCTGGGAGTGAAGTCCCTGTGATGCGCTGGGCAGTTTTCACCACCCGCTGCAGTGCCTTACGCTCTGCAACAGAGCAGCTCCCATACCAGACTGTGACACAGCTGGTCAGGATGCTTTCTACTGCGCAGCGGTAGAAGTTCACCAGGATATCCGAGGAGAGCTGATTTTTCTTGAGTGTCCTCAGGAAAAAGAGTCGCTGGTGAGCCTTCTTGACTAGGCTGGAGGTGTTGATAGCCCAGGACAGGTCCGCCGAGATGTGGATCCCCAGGAACTTGAAACTGGAGACGCGCTCAACAGCCATCCCATTGATGTGGGTGGTGTCATGTGTGCCTCTTGTCTCCTTCCTGAAGTCCACAATAAGCTCCTTTGTCTTGGAGGTGTTAAGGAGCAGGTTATTGTTACTGCACCATGTGGCTAGGTGCTGGATCTCCTCCCTGTAGGCAGTCTCATCATTGTTGGTGATGAGACCGATCACGGTAGTGTCATCTGCAAACTTGATGATGGAGTTAGATCCATTCACAGGCCTGCAGTCGGAGGTGAAGAGGGAGTAGAGGAAGGGGCTCAGCACACAGCCCTGTGGTACACCAGTGTTGAGTGTGATGGTGTTGGAGCAGATGGAGCCAGATCGAACCTGCTGGGGTCTGTTGGTCAGAAAGTCCATGACCCAGTTGCAGGTAAAGGTGTTAATGCCCAGATCTACAAGTTTGGCTATTAACTTGGATGGAATGATGGTATTGAATGCTGAGCTGAAGTCAACAAACAGCATACGTGCATAAGTGTTTTTATTGTCCAAGTGTGTGAGCACAGAGTGCAGTGCCATGGAAACTGCATCTTCTGTGCTCCTATTGCTTCGGTAGGCAAACTGGTGAGGGTCTAATATGGATGGCAGAGAGTCCTTCAGGTGAGCCAGGACCAGCCGCTCAAAGCACTTCATGACAATGGGTGTCAGTGCTACAGGGCGGTAGTCGTTCAGGCACGTTGGGCTGGAGTGTTTCGGCACTGGCACAATGGAGGTGCGTTTAAAGCAAGTGGGAACAGCTGCTTGGGCAAGAGACAGGTTGAAGATGTCGGTAAAGACCCCAGCGAGCTGCACAGCACATGCTCTGAGTACGCGTCCAGGGATGTTGTCTGGTCCAGCGGCTTTGTGTGCGCTGATCCGGCTCAGTGCACTGCAGACATCTGTGGAGGAGAGTGTGAATGGAGAGTGATCACCCGAGTGTTTGAGCTTTGTGGCAGTTTCTCTGTTGTCTCTCTCAAAGCGAGCATAAAAGTCATTAAGCTCATTCAAGAAGAGAACATCAGTGGCAGCGGGGGTGGAGTGGGAGGATTTGTAATCACTGATGGCCTGGATGCCTTGCTACATACGTCGAGGTTCAGAGTTGTGAAAATGTTCCTCTATCTTTTGTTTGTAGCATTGCTTGGCCTCTTTGATGCCCCTCTTCAGGTTAGCTCTGGATGTGCTATAGGCTTGAGCGTCGCCTGACCTGAAGGCAGTAGTGCGTGCCTTCAGCAGGAGGCGCACCTCCTTGTTCATCCATGGCTTCTGATTTGGGTATGTGATGATCTGTTTCTGAGTAGTAACACTGTCTATGGTTGAACTGATGTAATCCAGTACAGAGGAGGTGTAGCAGTTGATGTCTGTGTGAGAGTCACTGGTGGCCTGAGAAGCAAATGTACTCCAGTCTGTGTGTGAAAACCTTTCCTGAAGTGTGAAATCTGCCTCTACGGGCCACACCTTGATGGTTCTCACTGATGGCTTTACCCGGTTGATGAGGGGTGCATATTTGGGGGTGAGAAACAGAGAAAGGTGATCTGACTGTCCCAGGTGGGGGAGGGGGGTCGCAACGTATGCTCCAGCCATGTTTGTGTATACATGGTCTAAAGTTTTGTTCCCTCTGGTGTGACATGAAACATGCTGATGAAATTTTGGAAGCACTGCCTTTAAGTTCGAGTGATTAAAATCTCCCGCAACAATAAACGCAGCTTCCGGGTGAACAGTCTGTTGTTTACTGATGGCCGCATAAAGTTCTTTCATAGCGAGCTTAGCATCAGCATCGGGGGGAATGTAAGCAGCAGTAATAATAGTGGAAGTGAACTCCCGCGGTAGATAAAACGGTCTACATTTAACCATGAGAAACTCCAGGTTAGCTGAACAATGACTCTCGACAATAACAGAGTTCGTGCACCAAGCTTTGTTAACATAAATGCACAATCCACCGCCTCTGGTCTTACCGGAGCCATCTAATGTCCTATCCGCCCGGAGTGTGTGTCGTCCCGCTAGCTCAATAGCGTTGTCCGGAATGCCGCTGTGTAGCCATGTTTCCGTGAAGATCATGACATTACAGTTCCGAAGTTTCATGCTGTATGTAATGCTGAGTTGAATCTCCTCCATTTTGTTCACCAGTGACCGAACATTGGCGAGGAAGATGCTGGGTAAAGAGAGCCGGTGTGGTGTTAGCTTTAGCTTAGCTTTCACTCCACCACGCTTCCCCCGCCTTTGTTTACGATCTCGACGCCGCCTGCGAGCACTTCCGCCCGGCCGAGTAGAGTGAGCTGCCTCGGGTGCTCTGATGATCTCAGGAAGGAGATGAAGGTTGTCGATAAAACTGTCGGGAAGTCGTAAACCAATATCCAAAAGCTCACATCGGGTGTACGATGTATATGCACAGCTGTTCTGCACGAACAGACCCGATATGAGCAACAGAAATACCGCAAAATTGCAGATTCTGGAGAGACCCTGAGCCTCGCGATGTGCTCGCGCCGCCATCTTGGGAACCTAGATTATGTTGTACCATATGATGTGGAATGAACCATGCCTCTTCTCCAGCGTTTACAGAGTCAGTGGTGAGTCTGACTACATAGCCGCACTTCTCTAGTTTCTTAATCTCTTCGTTATATGCTACTGCCTTTTCAGGAGCCTTTGCTAACCGTCGCTCTATACTTCTTAAGTTAGGCATAACGGAGTCCTTAGTTATACAGAGTTGCGGCATATTAGCTTTCCGTAAAAGGGGGGTTGCATAACGATTCACTCCATCTACCATTACTCTAGTTGTTCTAGTTTGTAATAAATCTATTGCCATTTGATCCTGCTTTGATCGCGTGACTAATTTTTCATTCCTGTATGGAATAGTATCGCTTTGCCAGAGTCTCTCTACGTTTCGGGAAAGTTCTTCCGTTTGGGAAGTGATAGAGATATGTAAGCATTGTTGAGGCTGTAGCTGCTACTGCAGAAAGCACGTTGGACCTTGTAGAGTCCAGCCTAATCTAGTTCTAATAGCTGCTGGACCTCCTGGGGGCCCTAGGCGTATAGGCTAAACAGGTGTTATAAGGTGGGGATGGTCTGCTCCTATCAAAAGGTGGGGTTGTACTCTATCTATGGGCTGTAAAGGAATGTCCTTTAGGTGTTGGTATCTCTGCTGGAGTGTTGCAGTGGGATAAGAGTGTTCAGCCAAACCTAAGTGCTCGGAGGTAAAGGCATTCTGTATCCAGTAACTCTGTTGGGGCTGCGATATAGAGCGTACTCTAAAGGAAACTGCTGCCCCATTGAGTTTCTTGATATCTTGTCGGATAGTTCTTAATGTTAAATCTTCCTTCTCTCCTTGTAGCCCTAGTTTCTTAGCTGCAGCTGGGAGTAACATAGTCCTTTCGGACCCGTCATCGAGTACTGCATAAGTGTTCAGGGCTCGATTGTTGTGTTGTAATACAACGGGGATCACTTTCAGCAGAACACGCTTGGAACCTTCTGGCCTGTCTAGATACAGGGTTTTGTTCGTGGAACTCACTAAACAGGTACTCTCCCTTTGAGGTTGGCTATTAACCTCATGAAGGATTTGAAGATGTTTCCCGCTGCATAAACGACAGGGCTTCTTTAGGGTACAGTCTTTGGCTAAGTGTGATCGCCCACATTTCCAACAACGCTTGCTGTCTTTGATCCATTTGATCATCTGCTCTGTACTAAACGCCTGGAAAGTGGTACACTGGCTTAAATAATGTTCGGTACTGTTACAATATGGGCACAGAGGTCTGCTCTGTTCAGATCCCCGTGCTGGCTTGGACTGATGTGAGGGCGTCGGCACTCGAGTGATCGTCTCTGGGGGTCGGTCAGCTCCATGCAGGACAGAAGCGTGTTTATGCTTCGCCACTGGGCCTGGTTTGGGCCGCGCCATTCTACTTATCTGATCTTTCCCCAGATACGACTGCTCAGAGTCTTGACACCGGGATTCAATCCTGAGCCACTCTGCCAGATCCGGTAGAGTGTAGGAATCTTGATGGGGCAGGTGACGTTTAAATGCGGCACGCAAGTCCGGGGGTAACTTAGTGAGTAGGCGGGCTGCATGTGAGGCGCAACTTAGTTCGCTTTCTCCCTTTGGACCTAATGAGTTCAGGAGACCCACGAGGGCCTGAATTTCGAGGGCAAACAGTTTGAAACTAGTCGTATCTCCTGTCTGTACATTAGGGGCATCCATGACTTCTGCTATCTTAGCTAGGGCTAACTGGAAAGGTAGTCCGTATTGGCTATTAAGCATAGTCATAGTGTCTGTGTATGGCTGAGGGGAATTCAGGAATGAGTCTGCTATTAGGCGAGCCTCTTTAAATTTGAGGTGTCCTAAAAGAATCTGATACTTAAAGAGTTCATTTGCATCGGGAGGGAGGATGTTATCAAGGGCTAACTTTAGATGAGTGAACTCTCTAGGGTCTGGACTGGTGAAATTTGGAATTGTTGGATGCGGGCCCTTATAGGACGTGTCTGGAGATACAACACTCTGAAGCCGCCCCATCGGAGGAGGATATCGTAGATTAGGTAGGTAGGCATATGCATCTACTTCTGACTTTAAGGGACTCTTACTAGGTGGCACTTGGGGGGTGCGGGGGCTAGGTTTGGTGTATAAGGCTCTGGCTCTGGCACCACTGCCTCAGGTGGTTTACAGATTGCTCTGGGCAATGGGGCTGGAGTCTCTATGACCTGCTGTGGTCTGGGAGCTAGCAGAGCTGTCTGCTGATTTACTGTTAGATTCTGCATATCCTTATAAAGGACCTTAAATTGTCGGAGTTCCTCCAGAATGGCCGCTTGATTTTCATGGAGTTGCCTAATCTGTTTCTCTATGTCATGATTCTTTGACTTATGACTAACGGGTGTGAGGGCAGCCTCGTCCTCTTGTAAAGAAGGCTCCTCCTCTTCATCACTTTTGAAAGGCTGTGTGGTGAGCCACGGTCTATCTTGATGTATGTTGACATCCAAATACGGAGCGCCAGTAGCTCCAGCAGTTGCGTCGATGTCATCAGTATGTGAACTTAGAGGAAGGGAATCAGTATAATCGAGGGGTAACACAATAGATTCATCTCTCATTGTGCTTAGCTGTGTTTCCTCTTCTTGTTCACGTGAACGCTGTGCATAGTATTTCACCTCATAGTCTTTAAGGTGGGATGGGGGCTGAGTTCTGCGTCGTAGGCGCTGACACTCGCAGGAAGGTTGCTCTGACATCCTACTTCTGTGGTAAGCACACTTATCCGGCTCGAAGGACCAAATGTTAGGAAGTTTTCCCATCCAGCTCGAAGGAGCCAATGTTAGGAAGTTTCCCATCTTGCTCGAAGGACCATATAAGGATTCTCACTATCTGGTATGCGCTGATAAGGGGATTGTACTCGCCCCAGCGCGTCAGTAAAAACACGATACAGGATTCAGAACACTCTACTTTACTGGGTATAGAATTGATTGTATATGAGGTGATTCTTGCTGTCTTCTGCTAGCTGCTGTTCAGTGGGTTTCGTGATGCAGAATGCATGCAGCGGCTCCGTGTTCTGGCCTTTTATACTCTTAGCGGAGGACGGTGTACTGTGATGTCACCGATAGCTTGTCATTGCTTAGTAAACTGTATATCTGCCTCTAGTGGTGAAGCATGAAATTACAACTAAATAGGAATCCTTTCTAACAATAATAATAATCAGTATATACACATGAAAAATTATTCAATCAGTAGCTATTAATAACTCTGAACTCTTGTTAATCATTGCCAATGTCTGCATTTGTGTGTGTGTGTGTGTGTGTGTGTGTGTGTGTGTGTGTGTGTGTGTGTGTGTGTGTGTATTTATGAATGTTTCTGGAGATATATAGCCTGTTATTATTGTAACAATCACGTCAGTGCTATACTTTTTTTTTTAGAGTAAACAGAGACAGATACTGCGCATTCATTAACGTTCTACAGACGTAGTAATTCCACCTGGACCAGCAGAAATACAGGCCAGCCATCTCTTTCTCATAAAACAGTCTCGGGAATTTATCAAAAACAGGATTAACTGCGCTCGGTAAATCTGGTAGACATAATGTTCAGCGTGGCTCAGCAGCGAAACTCAGGTCCAGGATTGAGTTTCTGAATCATGCTGCCTGGAATTGACTGGAAAGTTTGGCAGAAAAACACTAAGATGTGCACAAAATAATCTGATGTAAATGCAAAAGGGATGTAATGAGTGATGTAATGAGTGATGTAATTATTGATATAATAAATGATGTAAGCATCAGTTAAGCACTGTACAAAAGTCATCACACAGTCACTTTAAACTTACTCATCAGTCTTATATCAGTGTTTTCTGTTTTCTATATAAAACAGGCAAAATGACGTCACAGAGCTAAAAACATAAAGCACGTAAAAGAATCGTGCATAATTATATGAAAGTACTATACAAGTATATTAGTACAAGTATCCTATACAAGCAGAAAATTTACTTTGTTTGTTTAGTTACTATCTATCTATCTACTATCTTTTAATTGTATATGAATAATATAGTTAATTAATTAATTACAAAAAGAAAGTACTGTAGCCTATTTAAAAAAATTATATATATATATATATATATATATATATATATATATATATATATATATATATATCATTTTTTATTTTATATTTGTTTTATACAAGCGATATTTTTGTTAAACTTAAGCCACAGTAGAAAAAGTAAAGAGTTCAGACATAAAAAACTCTTCCTTGTGAGGCACGTTGTGAGAAGAATTCGGTGCATTTCCATTTTGAACAAATGAAAACAAGCTCTATTGAAAGAACGCATTCTTCCTGTTCAAACCAAAAGAATGGGAAATCTAAATATATTGAACAAATACTGCATTGTGTTTTTTTTTTTCTTTTCCAGATGTTGGGATTTTATTGATGACAATCTGTGGTGGATTATAAAAACCCCTATTCTGCTAATAAGCCTGGTGAGTTTGCGTAGACTCTGACTAGAGCCTGGAATCAGAGCTGAAGATGAAGTCACACTCAAATCAATAATCAATAATTGTCCGTATTTGCAGTTAAATTTCATCCTGTTCATATGCATCATCCGGATTCTTCGTCAGAAAATCAACTGCAGGGACATCGGGAGGAACGAATCGAACCAGTACTCGTAAGTTTCGCGCCGTGTGACGTGAACCGGAGAAGGTCTCATCACATAAACAACGTGTGTTGCTCGTTGAATCGTGTGTCGTATTGATTTCAGTTTTGGTGAGGATTTAAGTGAGAAGCTGCACACATTTGGTATTCAGTCCTCAGACTTATCAACAGACTACAAATCTACAGCGCTATTAGAAGGGTTGCCATTTTAGACTGATATTAAATACATATATGACACAATTAAATTTTTTACAGACTCCTCTTTGTGAACTCCACAAATCTTTATTTACAGTGACGACTTCAGAGGAGTATTATTGCGTATTATTTTGAGAACTTGATTCACTTGTACACTAAATTATTATATTTAGCTGAAAACAGTACGTTTACTTTAAAAGAAAGAACATTTAATTCTTGAAACGTCAACATTAATTGTGAACAGGCAGGCAGGCAGGCAGGCAGACAGGCAGACAGACAGACAGACAGACAGATAGATAGATAGATAGATAGATAGATAGATAGATAGATAGATAGA
>JAAIIK010018822.1:1205-18113 GCA_014706435.1 Silurus glanis | reverse complement strand
CACACTTCCATCTGATCCGCTGGAGCTGAATTTGAGGAGCTTCACTGTGTTTAGGGTATGGGGAATAAAGTGATCTACAAATATTAATGGTTTCTATCTATAATGTGTGTAATTGAGAAGAACCAATCCGAACAGTTCGTTACTTTTGTTTGTATTTAGTTGTTATTTCCTGGAGGTATAAACCAGATTTTTAAGTAAAATTAGTATTTATTTATTTATTTTTAAGTATTTGCTGTCATTAGGGATGACTGATTGTGGGCGGGGTTTACTTTATGGACACCCTTGATTGGCTGTGACACGGAGCATGCGCAGTATGAACACAGCGCCAGGATTTATAATGATTTCAGGCTGTAGTTCTGCAGGAATCAAATCCTGATACCTTTCAGTTGTGTGTGTTTCACAGCGCACAAAGCAGCTTTACATGGAGGAATAGATCACAAATATACATTTTAATCTCAAATATAATAACCAGATGTTTACTAATGAGCGGTGATGGTGGTGAGGGAACAAAATCCCTGAGATGGTCTGAGGAAGTGATGATGCTAAACCCCTCCTGTATCGTGTCTTCTCATGGGCATTATGTACGTTCCTTGACCTTCACTGCTGTTATTTGAACATTACTGTGCACGTTCTCTATGGTCTCTTCTGTCCCACCTTTCAGTACTATGAGTGCAAAGGTCATCTATGAATTCCTTTCTGGTTGTTCCCGAGGTAAGTCCTGTTCCTTCTGACATTGTGGCAGATGATATCCACGTGGTTTCTCAGGTGGCCAGACGAGACCTGCCCCTGGTTATTACTGTACATGGGTCACCTTTTGTATCTGGCTCTTCTCAAGGTTTCTCTGTAGAAGTTCTCTGCAGGTTGTGGGCCAGAACTAGTGCTCGAGTAAGCATTCATTTGAGACTTTTTTAAATGTATATGTTACAGAGACGTCTATTTTGGGGTTGTGCATCTCCATAACTGAGGCCGATGTAATTCGCATCTCCATGTGTAGGGAACAATACGTTACATTAACCTAGTGGTTCTCAAACTTTTCTCTGCCATGTCTCACTTTAGAGGGGTGGATTTTTAAACCCCACCTGTTCTCCATCACCCCGGAAAAATGTAATAAAATACTTAACGTTTAAAATGTTTTTATTTATTGAAATGTTAAGTTTTAAATCAAGTTCATTAAGTGCAAAAATAGAGAAAATACAAGTGCAGATGTGTTCGCTGTTCTAACTCATTTAGTTTTCATTTACCTGCATTAATGACCTGTTTGACTAAACTAATGAATTGTTTGTGGTTGCTTTAAATCTATGAACTTTATTTTAATAGAGTAAATCATTTGTTTGACTCCATGAAATACATTTATTTTAGAGAAAATCATAAATTAAGATGAATAAATGAAGAACACAAAAATAATTAAATCCTGCCGTTCATTGCGCACCACCTGTCATGTCTTTATTCCCCACTAGGGGGCAGACCACACTTTGAGAACCACTTCATTAAAGATATCGACGCAGCTACTGATACGATTCACATCTATTACGACACAATGCGATCCGATTTAATTTCGACTCAACACAGTGTGATTCAATGCACTTCGATGTGATGGAAAATATGGTACCGAAAGTTGACTTTTATTTCTATGGTTCAGTCAGACAGCAAATCAACAGTTGACTCAAGTGCTTTCGGACTTCTGACTCGTGGACCTTTTACACCTTTGTAGTGCAAAAAAAGAAAATATGATTAAAAAAATTGAAGAGAAAAATGAATAAAATCAGTCGTTCTTTTCCTGTTGTGTCTGCAGGAAGTTACAGCTCTGCCTCTGCCATGTTAATCTGTATTCTATGTGACTCTCAGGACACGGCTCCGTCTCCGTAGTGTTAATACGTCATGTTCACGTAGCAGCAGTGGTGCTGAGAGAACGCCCTTGAGTAAGAGTTTAGTGATGAAAAACGATCTGCATATCAAATATTGATTTGAATCTTACCATCTCTAATTTACTATGTTCACTGATCTTCTTAAAAGTCCTGAAAACAGTTGATCACTTTACAGACGAGAATGTGATGTGGTTTATAGATCAAGGAATGTTAAAACATTCACCATTTCATTTCTTTCTGATCCAGATGATTGAGTGGTGTCCAGTCTTCCCTTTCTGTCTTCTTCTTTACTCATCTGATATCTGACCTCTACAAGAACATCCAGAGATCCTAGGATGAAGTCAGAAAAGTGTGAGAATCAGGAATCCACACAGAGCTCCAGTACCTTTCACACCAAGACTTCTCATTTGGAAAAGAAACCCCACCCCTGCTCACACTGTGGGAAGAGTTTTAGCCAAAAGAGCACTCTCAAACAACACCAGCGCATTCACACAGGTGAGAATCCATATCACTGCTCACTGTGTAGGAAAAATTTCTCCAGCCACAGTAGTCTTCAGAGACACGGGCACATTCACTCAGGAGAGAAGCCGTATCGGTGTCCGTACTGTGGGAAGAGTTTTATTGAGAGCGGCGATCTCATAAAGCACCGGCGCATTCACACTGGAGAGAAACCGTATCGGTGTTCAGACTGCGGGAAGAGCTTTACACAGAAAAGCAACCTCGGAAAACACCTGCGCGTTCACACCGGAGAGAAACCGTACCTCTGCTCAGAGTGCGGAAACGCTTTTACGCAAGGAACCGATCTCCGAGTGCACCAACGCATTCACACGGGAGAGAAACCATATCACTGCTCACAATGCGGAAACCGGTTCATTAGCCGGAGCTGTCTCCTGCAACACCAGCGCGTTCACACGGGAGCGAAACCGTATCAGTGCTCACAATGTGTCAAGAGGTTCAGCGAGAGACGAAACCTTGTACAGCACCTGCAAATCCACAAAATAGAGAAACCATATCAGTGTTCGCACTGCGGGATGAGTTTTAACAGACAGAGCAATCTCCAGCAACACCGGCGCGTTCACACCGGAGATAAACCGCATGGGTGTTCCGACTGCGGGAAGAGGTTTAACCGAGAGGACGCTCTGCGGGAGCACCAACACGTCCACACGGGACAGAAACCCTATTACTGTTCAGCATGTGGAAAGAGTTTCACTCGGCACGGTAGCCTCCGGCAGCACCAGCGCATTCACACAGGAGAGAAACCGTATCGCCGTTCACACTGTAACCAGAGTTTTTCTACACACAGAGACTTTAAACAACACAAACACGTTTACACGGATCTTCTGCAGAGGTCTAATCTAAAAGTTTGATATATATTCTGTTGTAAAAATGTGTTGGATTGTTTACGTTTCAAATTTAATTCGATAAAAGTATTGGGACATGATGTAGATAAAATCGCTTATGAATTGGGATGAAAATCAAAGTCACGCTGCATTGGAATATATGGGTTCTTTTCTCCTGAACTCTTGACTGTACACACTAGTGACGAGTTGTTCATGAACAATTTGTTCATTTTGGACTTCTTCTTCTTCTTCTTTCGGCTTCTCCCATTAGGGGGCGCCACAGCAGATCATCCGACTCCATACCCCCCTGTCCTCTACATCTGCCTCTTTCAACCCAACTACCTGCATGTCTTCCCTCACCACATCCATAAACCTCCTCCTTGGTCTTCCTCTTTTCCTCCTTCCTGGTGTCTCCATCCTCAGCATTCTTCTACTGATATACCCCATGTCCCTCCTCTGCACATGTCCAAACCATCTCAATCTCACCTCCCTCTCCTTGTCTCCAAAACGTCCTACATCCGCTGTCCCTCTAATAAACTAATTTCTAATCCTGTCCATCGTCATCACTCCCAATAAACATCTCAACATCTTAAGCTCTGCTACCTCCAGCTCCACCTCCTGTCTTTTACTCACTGCCACTGTCTCTAAACCATACAACATCTCAGGTCTCACCACAGTCCTATAAACTTTCCCTTTCACTCTCACAGATACTCTTCTATCACAAATCACTCCTGCTATCACTCTTCTCCACCACTCCACCCTGCCTGCACTCTTTTCTTCACTTCTCTAACACACTCTCCATTACTTTGCACTGTTGACCCCAGGTACCTGAACTCCTCCACCTTCTCCACCTCTTCTCCCTGCAACCGCACCCCTCCACTGCCCTCCCTCTCATTCACGCACATGTACACTGTCTTACTCCTACTGACTTTCATTCCCCTTCTCTCCAGCGTGTACCTCCACCTCTCTAGGATCTTCTCCACCTGCTCCCTACTCTCGACATAAATCACAATATCATCCACAAACATCATAGTCCACGGAGACTCCTGTCTGACCTCGTCCTTAAACCTGTCCATCACCACTACACACAGGAAAGGGCTCAGAGCCGATCCTTGATGCAGTCCAACCTCCACCTTGAACCAGTCTGTCGTTCCTACTGCACACTTCACTGCTGTCACACTGTCCTCATACATGTCCTGCACCACCCTCACATACTTCTCTGACACACCAGACTTCCTCATACAATACCACAACTCCTCTCTCCACCCTGTCGTACGCTTTCTCTAAATCCACAAACACACAATGCAGCTCCTTCTGACCTTCTCTATACTTCTCCATCAACGTTCTCAAAGCAAATAATGCGTCTGTGGTGCTCTTCCTCGCCATGAAACCATACTGTTGCTCACAGATGGTCACCTCTTCTCTCAGCCTGGCTTCCACTACTCTTTCCCATAACTTCATGGTGTGACTGATCAACTTTATTCCCCTGTAGTTACTGCAGGTCTGCACATCTCCCTTATACTTAAAGATCAGTACCAGCACACTCCTTCTCCATTCCTCAGGCATCCTCTCACCTTCCAGAATCCTGTTAAACAATCTGGTTAAAAACTCTACTGCATCTCTCCTAAACATCTCCATGCTTCTACCGGTATGTCATCTGGTCCAACCGACTTTCCACTCTTCATCCTCTTAATCGCTGCTCTCACTTCCTCCTTACTAATCCTATCCACTTCCTGCTTCACCATCTCCACATCATCCAACCTTCTCTCTCTCTCATCACCTCTGTTCCCTTCACCTACATGCCCATTAAAGTCTGCCCCAATCACCAATCGTTCTTTCCACTTCATCCATCTACCACTTCATCTAATTCACTCCAGAATTTTTCCTTCTCCTCCATCTCAAAACCCACTTGTGGAGCATAGGCACTGATGACATTTATCATCATCCCTTCAACTTCCACCTTCACGATCATCACCCTATCAGAAACTCTCTTCACCTCCACTACACTCTTACTGTACTCTTCCTTCAGAATCCCCCCTACACCATTTCTCTTTCCATCCACACCATGATAGAACAGTTTAAACCCACCTCCAATGTTCCTGGTCTTACTCCCTTTCCACTTGGTCTCCTGAACACACAACATATCTACCTTTCTCCTCTCCATCATATCAGCTCCCTCTCTCCCTTCACCAGTCATAGTGCCAATATTTAAAGTACCAACCCGAACCTCCACTCTCCTACACTTCTCCTTTCCCTGCCGTCTCTGTAGACGTCTTCCTCCTCTCCTGCTCCTCCTTCAGCCAACAGTAGACCAATTTCCACCCGTACCCTGTTGTTAATGATACCTGTGGTGGTCGTTGTTAACCCGGGCCTCGACCGATCCGGTATGAAATTCTGATTTGTGATCCGCATATTTGATTTGGCACATGTTTTACTCTGGACGTCCTTCATAACACAAACCTCCACTGACACTGAGAGTCACCTGACCTGTGTAACACTAATGGCTTGGTTTTGGACGAGTCTTTAATGTGACTCAGAAAAACGAGTCGTCTCAAAGAGTGATTTGTTTATTTTCTACTGGACTCGCATTAACAAAGCATCAAATTGTTCATCTCTCGACTCTTCTAGTCCGAGTCGTTCGATCTTTTATCACGTGACTCCCATATACACTATGCAGTTATACACATATACACACACACACACATATATATATATATAAATAAATTGGTTGTTGGTTGGCGTATGTGGACGTGTCGGGGGATCTCTATATTGAACATGTAACATTTTATTTTATTTCTGATCAAATAATTGAAATAAATTAAATGATGTTCGTTTAACGAGATTTAAATAATCAAGTCACTAAAATGATCTAAACTTCCAATCATTAGTACACAATCGTAAGAAATATTATGGTAGAAATTTTTATAAATTCAGAGTCAAAACAGAAAAGTTTTCTGTGTAGGTTCTGTAAGGGTTTTTTCACACCTAGTTTGTTGAACCCTTTCAGTCGCTCTCAGAGCAGTTCAGTGTGTTTATGTAAACAAACCATGTAGAATAGAAAAGCCTTTATTTGTCAGATATATGTTACAGCACAGTGAAATTAGTTCTTCGCATATCCCAGCTTGCTCGAAAGCTGGGGTCAGAGCGCAGGGTCAGCCATGATACGGCGCCCCTGAAGCACAGAGGGTTAAGGGCCTTGCTCAAGGGCCCAAGAGTGGCGATACCGGGGATTGTACCCCTGACCTTTAGATCAGTAACCCAGGACCTTAACCACTGAGCTCCACTCCCCCATGTGACCCCCTAAAAGGACACAAAAGTGAACCGTACTCAGACCACCTCCGGAGGTGTGGTTTGTGGTTCGATATCTTCGTGACATGCGAAAGCAATGAGATCCCGGTCCGCTTCACGTTTCCTTTCGACACGTGTACCTGGAGGCGTGTCACACCTGCGGCCATGCAACCTCACTGTTTTTTCTTTGTAACAGAAGACATTTGGAGGTTCTTTTAAATAAGCATTAAATCTAAAACTTTTTCAGACATGGCTTTGATTTGTGTATCAGATTTTTTTGTATTGAAAAACACAACCCAGAAATGTTTGAAGTTTAACTAAGCACTTTGTTTCTGTGATTATTATATAGTTTACAGATGTAATGTTCAGATGTTGAAAATATTCTGTTCAGAAGTCACTCGTTACATTTTTCAAAAAAATCTATAATAATAAACCAACTTACCTGGAACAATACACAGCAATTCTGTTTTTTTTATTATATAATTCCTTTGAAAAAGAAACAATAATCACAAAAAAAAATGAAATGCATCCTATTGTGAATAAAAAAAAAAAAACCCTAATGGTTATAAATACATGAAATAATGAAATGGGTTTTTTGGACAGTCAAAACTGATCTTTTTGGAAAACAATCCAGAAATGTTCAAACAAAACAAATCTTTATTTGTTTATACTTCTTTTTTAATTCATTTTATACAGGATTTTATACAGTCAGTGGAGACGCAGTCCGAACCGAACTTTTCATTTCATTCAGTTAAATCAACAGACATCATGATGAAGCAGCTGCACAGAAATAAATCGATTCAGGACATGAATTTGTCCCAAATGAGCGAAAACCTTGAATGTAATTAAGTATATAGTCATTCATTATAGTTACATCATAAAGTTAATATCATAAACAGATTTGAGAGGAAAATTGTTTATATTAAATACAGTTCAAAATCATATTCATGGTCAGGAAGTATCTTCAGGATGTCCATCCTCAGCAGCATTCTTTTCATATTCACAATTTAATTTCTAAAGTCAGAAGTCCTGGATCAGAGCAGGTTAAGGGCCTTGCTCTGCCTCACTTTCTGAGCCACCACTGCCCTAAGGCTCATCTGGAATTTGAACCTGGGACCTGCAGATCTTTTCTATGGATATTTTCTCTTGTTTTGAAGTTAGGATCAGAGCACAGGTGTTGGGGCTTGGAGCCTTGATTTTCTAATTAGTAACCCAGAAGATTGATCATTAGGTCACCACTACTTCCTGCACAGCTGTTAACCGTATGGTGTGCTCTTGATTCCGGCTGTGTTTCTCAAAATGGTAGATTTTGTTCAGGGACTGATCTGATAGATCTGATCTACAATTAAGATGTATGTAAAACCAGAAGCAGAACACCTCAGCACCAGGTATGGAATTTCTCTGGGTATCAGTTTATATTAATATACATATATATATTTATGGCATCTGGGAATTTTATGTCGTTCGAAGTCTGCTAGTAACTTTGGAGCACCAAGGAGACGTTCATTTTAAAAAAAAAAAAAAGAGCAGGCTTGAGGGTTGTCTTCCACACACCCCATGTTCTAAGAGCTCTAGAGTCCCTTACTGTCCCTCTTTAAGTCCCCAATGCTAAACAGCACGTCTTTGTTTCGTGTGGTGGAAAGAAAAACAAGTGAAACAAGTTTTAAAACTCAGCACTTACTGGGAGAAAGCAAGAGAAAAAGGTTCATTTGGCACTTTGCAGAAGGTGTGCATCCTGGTCTTCTCAGAACATGAGCAGACAGAAGAAGCCCTGAGCTCTGGTCACAGATTTATTTGATAATCTTTAAACTTTGTAGAAAAACAGTACTGATTGGCTTAGTCAAACATTCTCTACCATGTAACAGAGTTTGTGTGTCACCTTGATGCACAAGCACACACTATCTCATAACTGTGTGGGAAGATGTGTGAGGACATCTAGAAAGAGTCCAACACATAGTTCAACAGAGATACATTTTCTCACTACATGGTTGTGTATAGAGAGCTATGGTATCCAGAGAAATGTCTAGAGAAATGTCCAGAGTAATGTCTAGAGAAATGTCCAGAGTAATGTCACTGCAGCACACAGAACAAACCACATCCAACAGGACTAACTCCACAGAAAGCTGTCTGAAAGCCCAGTACAGTACAGTACAGTTCTAACTCGAGGTGAATTCAAATAATCAACAAAAGGTTGCTGAACTTCTGCAGAACTAAATGACTCCTGTTTCCTCTAAAACTGTTTGAGCTTTACAGGGTCAATATTCACAATCGGGCTGCACAATGAGGCCCTAAATCATAGTAATAAATCATTATGGTCTGAAACCCCTGTAGGGACCTCAAGAGCAAAACCATGTTTCCTTTAGTGCGCTGTTGAGTGTCAGAATCGTCCTAATGTTTATGACCACAGACTGGGATGACTGGGTCTAAACTACTGCTCTGTGTTGGGTTGAGTCTGAGACTAAACAATGCTAAAGGACGTGTGATTCTGATGGGAATGAGATGTTTATTCACACAAATACTTTGGAGAGATGAACTAAATATTCTGAGCAAAAGTTCAGGCTTTTGGAAGAAATCCAATGTGTTTGTAAAAATTTATTTGAGAAATGCACTTCACTGATTTGCAAACTTAAGGATGATGCGTGAAATCCTCCGAAGCAGCTGAGAAAACCTGAAACACAGGTTCAATACGAAGATGTTTTGCAATTTTACTTCCAAAGCTTTGAATTTGTATCACATGAAGAAGACTGCCATCTCCCACAGCGGTGATCGTATCTGTTCCACAGCATGCTGCATACAGGTAAAGGTGCTGTATCCTACGCTGGAGAGTGATGCCACCTGTCGGAGCAGATCTGAGGCCTGTTTAACTCAGTTATCTGAAATCTCGTTCGCCAGATAATACACTGCACTGAATTGGATGTTCATCAGCATCATGTTGTTTCCTCAGTGGTTCAGTAGTTAAGGCTCTGGGTTACGGGGGTTCAAGCCCCAGCACATCCAAGCTGCCACTGTTGGGCCCTTGAGCACGGCCCTCAACCCTCTCTGTATCATGACTGACCCTGTGCTCTGGCCCCAGCTTTCTATCAAGCTTGGATATATACGGAGAAGGAGTTTCACAGTGCTGTACTGTACACACTTTCTTCTGGCTCCTTTCTGCTACTTTAATCCTAACAGGTCCTGTTATTACCGGTTTTCTCTGCTGCTTTGGAGCTTTTCTCCAATCATCCTTAATAAGTCACAAAAACCACTTCACTGGTGTACTCTGTATAAATGTGTATGTGACAAATAAAATTTGATTAGAAATAAGTTTATTAGAGGGATGTTGCAGGTTGAACATTTTGGAGAGAAGGTGAGAGAGAAGTGCAGAGGAACATGGGGGCATATCAGTAGAAGAATGCTGAGGATGGAGGAAAACAGGAAGTCCAAGGAGGAGGTTTATGGATGTGGTGATTGAAGTCATTCAGGTGGCTGGTTTGAAAGAGGCAGATGTGTGAGACAGACAGACAGACAGACAGACAGACAGACAGATAGACAGACAGACAGATAGACAGACAGACAGACAGACAGACAGATAGAGCAAATAGTAGCAATTGTGCAAACTGACAAGTGCAGATAAACATGTGTATATGTACATGTTATATATATATATATATATATGTGTGTGTGTGTGTGTGTGTGTGTGTGTGTGTGTGTGTGTGTGTGTGTGTGTAAATACATGTACAGCAAAACTATGTAAAGGCTATGGCAGTAGAAATGTGCAAATATCTAAAATTTACATTTAATATATTCAGAATTCATTCAATATATTCATAGTTTTCATTAAATTCTCTCAGGAATAATTTCCTAAGCGGAATGTTATAATATAATATAATATATATATATACTGTATGTGTTCTGGACATCAGGCGCGCTGTAATATACTGATGCTCCAGTAGGTGTCGCTGTGAGCGTCCAGGTCACGTTGTGTTACAGAAACAGAAGAAGCCGTGCGGCAGTGTTGTTGTTTGATGTTGAGATATTTCTGACAGGGTTTTACCTCCACACTTCCATCTGATCCGCTGGAGCTGAATCTGAGGAGCTTCACTGCGTTCTGCTGGAAACATCAAGGTAACTTCAACTCAGTGGCTCTATCCTAAACGGGTTTCTCCTCCCTACACTAGTGCACTACAGAGTCTACACTGTTTATATCTCCAATCATGCGCAATGTTCTTCCAGTCCTCCTGAGGAACCGGTACAGTGCAGGAGTTATAATATTACTTATAAATCTCATTATATATATCTCATTTTTCTCTTTTAAACGCTGCACTATAACATCAGGCCTCAGATTAATTCTGGAGCGTTTACACACCACATTTCACCTTTCATGAAGATCCTGTCATTACAGGAGAACATCTCTGACCTTCTCTTGTTCCTGAGTCCCATCACCCACCAGGAAACACTTCAGCTCATATCACCTGCCTTCACTTATACTACACTTTTACTACACACACACACACACACACACACACACACACACACACACACACACACTGTTTGGCCAAAAGTATCAAGACACCTGACTTCTCCACCCATATGTTGTTCTTCCACAAACTGCACACAGTTGATTTAGAAGATTCAAACCTGTTTCAGCATGACAATGCTCCTGTGCACAAAGTCAGCTCTATGAAGATCTGCTTTCCGTGGGTTGGAAGATGTGGAAGATCTCCTGCTATAGAGCTCCAACCCGATTGAACATGATGAATGTGAACACTGACCACAAACCAGGAACCTCCTCACCTACATCAGTACTGACTTTACCAACACCCCTGGTAAAATCTCCACAACATCTACTGGAACATCTTAACAGAAGAGTGGAGCTCATTATAACAGCACATGGAAAGCAAATGTGGACTGAGATGTTCAAAAAGAGACACATGGCAAGGTCAGGTCAGGTGTCCACAAACTTTTGGCCATACAGTGTAAGTCAGGGTATTTTTCAGGTGTGGACAGTGGTGACCTCAGACTTGATCACATGATCATGGACATGAACACATCAGGTGATGGGAGCTGATTGGGGGATGTGGGAGCTTAGTGGTTAGGATCTAAAGGTCATGAGTTTAAATCCCATCCACACCAATCTGCTACTCCTGGGCCCCTGAACAAGGCCCTAAACCCCATCGCTGCTCAGATGAATGGAGGAGATAAACATCGCTCTGGATAAAGACGTCTGATGAATGGCGTGAATGTGATTGCTGAGGTGAGCAGGACATGGGTTTGATGCCCACGCTAATCCAGATCCACATGGAAGCAGGTGTATTTTACAGGAAAGGGTATAAACGTTCAGATGAACAGGGAGGTGACGTGACAAACGCAGAGAAACACACACGTGGTGTTTCGTGTCGAACACCTCATACGACTTAAATTCTACATTGTTTTTGCATCTTCTCACTGAGAACATTCATGTAAACAACAACGCTGAGTTTTTCTCTACAAGAGCATGGAGAGGAACCGACCACATGGCCAAACCAGGTGAGAATGAAATCCTAGAGGAGCCACCTGCCAAACAGGAAGTTATCTCAGCACCTGAGTGCACCGCAGATCTTCTCAGTTTATTTCTCTCCGACTTGATCTCGTGCGATTCAGCATTTCTGCAGACCCCCACTATCCAGAGCGTCTCACACTTGAGCAGGTGAAGGGTCAGGGCCCTTGCTTCTGATCTGAACTGAGCCGTGATTGGTTACACCAGATGATCTGGTTTTCTGGGTGAACATTTTCTATGTTAAAATCCCAGGAGATCAGTGGACCATCTGGTTTAAAGAACCAAGTCATGGAAGTCATATTTCATTTCTTTATACTGTTGATGTGAACATGAAGCTCTGGAGCTGTCTCTGCATGATACTTTTGACATTGTAGTTTGGTCACATGATTGGCTGATTGTTCTGATGGCTGTATAAATGAGCAGGTGTTCCTGTCCCACCATACACTTCACTCATGTACAAATGAAAGCATTATCAGAGCAGGGGACAACTCCAAAGCTTAGAATCTCTAAATGTATGCTCCTCTATGCTCTGGAGAACATCTCAGCCCTCTGCTTATGGTCTGCACCAGTCGAGTATCCTGATTTCCACATTTTAAAGCTGTCTGAAGTTCACCTTCTAGAATAAAACCATGTGGTGTTTCTGTTCTGTGTTCTAGATGAGCGGTGTTCTGTCTTCTCCTGGTGCCCACTTTCCAATCAATTACAAATTTACCTCCACACGACCTTCAAAAGATCTGACTCGGACCACGGTGGAAGAGATCAAATGCGAGGATGTGGAACCTACAGAGAGCTCCACCAGCCAGCAGTGGACGCTGGGGACGTTCCTCGCGAACACCTCGTTCAGATTTATGCAGAAGGAGATCCACCAGTGCGCGCAGTGCGGGAAGAGCTTCAGCCAGAAGAGCAACCTGAACCAGCACCGGCGTATCCACTCGGGGGAGAAACCATACCAGTGCTCGCACTGCGGGAAGAGCTTCAACCAGAAGAGCAACCTCAAACAGCACGAGCGCATCCACTCCGGGGAGAAGCCGTACCACTGCGGCGACTGCGGGATGAGCTTCACGCAGAGGAGCCACCTGCAGCAGCACCAGCGCATCCACACTGGAGAGAGACCATACCACTGCATGGAGTGCGGGAAGAGTTTCAGCGACCAGAGCAACCTGCAGCAGCACCAGCGCATCCACACAGGAGAGAGACCGTTCCAGTGCTCGGCCTGCGGGATGAGTTTCACGCAGAAGGGAAACCTTCAGAAACATCTCCTGTTCCACACCGGGGAGAAGCCGTTCCACTGCCCGGAGTGTGGGAGGAGCTTTACACAAGCGGCCGACCTTCAGGAGCACCAACACGTTCACACCGGGGAGAAACCGTATTACTGTTCAGCCTGCGGGAAGAGCTTCACGCGTCACAGCAGTTTCCAGCGACACCAGCACGTCCACACGGGAGAGAAGCCCCATCACTGCACGGTGTGTGGGAAGGGTTTCACCAGACACCACAACCTGCAGAGGCACAAGCTCCTTCACACGCCCGAGATCCAGGACATGCTGCAGTTCTCTTCAGATAGTGTGGACGTTACTGAGGTCCGTGCGATTTCACAGGTTTAATCAACACTAAGGAACTATAACTTTTTCTCCACTTTGAGGAGAAATGATGCACTACAGCAGAACGTTCTTCTGGGACAGGGCGAGGAGGACACCATATTGGAATACTAATGGCTGGAAGATGAGATACAGATATTAATCCATTGTGGAATGTGTGCCCAGATACTGACGTGTCCTGCTTCAGATCACTCTCAGAGCGAGACGACTTCCTACCTGAAGCACTTTGTTTCTACGTGTAAACTTTGGCCACACCAGAGACCTGGAGTGGCATCATGTGGTGCTGGGATTTAAACCAATGACCTTCTGATTGGTAACCCAAAGCATTAATCTTTAAGCCACTGCTGTTCCACAATTAGACATGGTTCATGTCCAGCATCAATGTTCTCCCCACTAGAACTGAGAAAAACTATATGTTCAAAAGTTTGGACACCTGATCAAAGATTGCTATGTGCTTTTCAAACATCTCCTTCCATAGTTGCTGTTATAATGAGCTCCACTCTTCTGGAAAGATGTTCCACTAGATTTTTGTGCCGATTCCTTCAGCTACAAGAGTGTTAGTAAAGTCAGGTAGTGATGTAGGTGAGAAGGTGAGGAGGCCTGGGGTGCAGTCAGTGTGCTGGCTTTGTGCACAGGGGCATTGTCATGCTGGAGCAGGTTTGGGTCTCCTAGTTCAAGTGAAGAGAAAAATTCATGCTCCTGCATCAAAAGACGTCTGATACAATTGAACGCCTCCAAATTTGGAGATGTAGGAACCACAAATCACTGGGAAAGGCAGGTGTCCCAATACTTTTGTCCGTATTATGTGAGAGGTACAGGGAGGTTTTCAGAGACGGTTCACGCAGTGCAGGTTCAAGTGGTAAATGACCTGCTACTGGACTCTGATCAGGGTCATGTCTCCTTGCTGGTGTTGCTGGATCTTAGTGCAGCTTTTCTTATTATTGATCATAGCATTTGTAGCAACTCGCCGTACGAGGGGGTGAACATGGTGCACGTGAAGTGGGGTGTGACGTGTAGCAGACGTGGGGAAAAAGGGGAAGTGTTCACCGGTGCTGCCTTTCTGCCGTCCTTCTCCAAAGCGGTGAGGAGCTGCCACGCTGATTACCTCCTCCGTGCACTCCTTCCATGTGTCTCCCTGCTTTCCACAACAGTAGTGCTGAAATGGCGCTGTCCGTTCAGCACTACACCGACAGTGGTGTTCGGAGCGGTTTCTCTTTGTTGGGCGTCGTCACAATGCGCGCGCATGCACACACACACACACACACACACACACGTATATACAGTATCTTACAAAAGTGAGTGCACCCCTCACATTTCAGCAACTATTTTAGTATATATTCTAAAGGGACAAGTGTGCAGTGTGCACTGTGTGTATCAGTACAGATTTACTGTCCTCTGAAAATAACAACATAGACATTATTGTCTAAATAACTGAAAACAAAAGTGAGTCCACCCTCAGTGATAACAGCTGTACGTCGTGTAAACGTGCAAAGTCACATGTTCACTTCATGTTTTTGTCTGCTTGACAGAATCATACAAATGTGTGTATCTTGTAATTGAGCACTTATAATTTGGTGCTTTGAGTCAATTGTCTCATATTGACCACTGGATGTTCTACATGTTCTAGCATTGCTTCAGTAATGAGAGAATAAACTGTGTGAGCCCTTCAGTGTCGTACTTTTCCTTTAGTGTCCCATTACACTGCAGCTCAATCAGTCTTAGATTCAATTCCTTAATTACAGCCACATTCGCTCCACAGACAGGACACACGAGTTTACCGCCAGTGTCAGTAAACATCTACTCAGCCTTCCATCGGTTTTCAGAAGCCACTTTTCTCTTCACCACTGTGAGGCGCTGTTTCACAATAACTGTACAATAGGGTTAAATACATCAACAGAAGCTCGACTTGATTGACGCTGGAATGTTCCCAGGTAGTCTAGCAGCTCTGGTGAATTCCACACTCAGGAGGATTAAAGCAGTGCTGGATAATGATGGTGCTCACACACAATATTCACACTAAACACAGTTTTAACATGTTCACTGAGGGACTCACTTTAGTACTTAAATTAATACTTTTCAAGTGTTTAATATTCTAATTAACATGTGCATATACAAATATTAATGCTTCATGCAAATGTATGTTCATTATTAGTAAAGACAAACTCAACATAGAGCATGAAGACTGATTACAAATTCTGGTGTTTTAAATGACGTAAATCTTCAGGACATCAAACTGAATTTTTGTTATGTTTCCACACGGACGGTTTTAATTGCCGGATGTGTTGTGTCATTTCATGCGGATTTCAGTGCTGATTTAAGACTCGGCACATCAGTAAAACAAATGTTTACTTGTTTAAAAAAAAATTGTGTTGCGTTAAAGTTTTTTATTTTGCCTCTTTTATATATATTTATATTTTTAATAAAAATGGTTAAAGAAATGTGCGCTGCAATTATCGCACATTAATAAAATGCCGTAAAATGAATTTGCGTTAATGTTATAAACATTACAACCTTGCAACTTTTTACAACACAAGTGTGTGTGTGTGTGTGTGTGTGTGTGTGTGTGTGTGTATATATATATATATTTGTTAAAGAGCAACACTAAATATAAAAGAGAATATAAAACATCTCTTAAAATAAAGAATTAATTTGTTTCCTTTTTAGAAAAATGCTGAAATTGTTCTCTTATTTTTCATTCAGCAGCATCTGTGTTGTATGGAAGCCTGTTTCAGTCACATAAAACAAAACAAAAGTTTGGCTAAATTCAACTTAAATTCTCGTAAATATGCAACGTTTCTGGTGCATGTTGTGGCCTGAAGTGTGAAGCTGTAGGTGTTTGAACGAGGCTCCTCTGCTTCAGGTCTTGTTGCGTCTCCTCCAGAGCTGATTGTTAGAGAGTTTTCTCCAGGGATCAGAGGCTCAGTTTAATACCATGTGATTCTACTGATTGTAGCTCATTTCATGTTCAACGTGTAAAACGTTCCGGCACTGCAGACGGGTGACGCTGCCTGATTGGATAAAAAAACAAGAAAATGCGAGAAAAAAAGTCGGAAATGGGCAAACTTTTAAAAAATATGACAAACAGGCTTCCATAGTGTTTAACTGTCGATAGTCAAGAGTTTGGGAGGTGGTGCATCACCTAATAATGGTCCGTGGGGAAACACGGTGCTCTGTGTGGAGTTAAATGAACTAAACAAAGTATCTTGTAAATAACTTGCCTTGATGTCTTTTTGTATTCGAATCGTTTCAGCCCTAATTACACACACACACACACACACACACACACACACACACACACACACACA
>JAAIIK010018813.1:440-11732 GCA_014706435.1 Silurus glanis | reverse complement strand
TATATACTTCATATAGAATTTTTACATTTTCTCTATTTCTTTATACATTCTGCAGTTAATGTTGTTAATATTTCTGTAACTCACCCTAATGGAACGACTCTGAACACTGATGCTGAGCAGGAGCAGGACGATGCCTTGTATCAGGTACATGATGAAAGTCTCAGTCAGTGTATCAGCACTGAGAGTGGAGAATGTGGAGTAGAAGAACAGTTTAAATACTCTCAAGTGGTTATCACTTCCCTTTGTGAAGGAAACACACACAAGATGTGATTGAGGAAAAAGATACTTTGTTTTTTTCTTGCTTCCCTTTTATTATGCCCCTTGTCCCGCACCTCCCAGCCGCAGTGTGTGAAACGACTCTATATTAGACCAGGTTTGTTGGAAATGAGTGTTCTTGTACTCCAAACAGAAACGTGTAAATAGGTCAACATACACTTTTAAAGTTAAATATAGTGAAACAAGCATTTTAACCTATTGGCATGCATGACTAAAACTTTCCATTACATTTTCACATAAATCCATTTCTATTTCTCAAGGCTTATGGCAAACCAAAATATGGAACCAGAAGATCTTTTAAAAAATGTGTTGCAGCAAAAATATCAAGTTGCATGCAGGATTCATGCAACTGGGCCAGGGTTCGCATGCCCACACAAAGCATGACCAAATGCATATTTTTTGTGGTCTATGTTGTGAAAGGTACCAGAGACCAGTGTTCCTGTCCCAATGGAGCAGACAGAGAGAGAGAGAGAGAGAGAGAGAGATGTTTAAGTACACTGTACAGTGTGATCAGGGTGTAACTGGGTACTCTAGCTAGACTAGCTTTTCAGCATAATTGTGGGGGGAGATAAAAGGTAACACAGATGTGAAGGATCTCTGAAATAAGAGATGACCAGGTTTTTAATTCATTCTTTTTCATTGCTTTTATAACTGCATACTACAGTATCAGTGCATTCTTTTAGGTAAGACAAGCTTATTTATTTAGCATTCATTTATAAAGGGTGATTTAAAATAATTTACATTTGTTAGAGATCATTTAATTTTTACAGTATGTAGCTTTAACAGCCTCTTAATTTCAATAGAGACAGGTGATCAAACAAGTTTTGATCACTGTTTCAGTGGAGGTCACTTTATCTGGAATGCCCCATTCCTCAGTGTCACGGATAGACCAAGCATCAGAAATCGGGAGTAAAATAGGACGTCTTTTATTGGTCTAAACATGCAAACACATCGAGAGCTTGAGAAGAGACTGTAGCAAAATGGCACACTTAACTAAATGCTTTCAAATAGCGTAGCCAGGAGCATGGAAGCACAGGGAACAAGAGCGGTAGGAAGTCCGGGTGACCTATGGTTGTAACTGCAGAAAACGCTTTGGGAACGATTGTCCAATCACGCCATACTGACCAGTCCCTGCCTAGTGTGTCTAAGCACAACCTGCATGCAGGAGAGAGGAGCCGGGAGTGGCTCTGATGTCGAGGCCGTAGAACCTCACAAAGGTCAGCGGGTTGGGCCAACCCGCAGCGTTACAAATGTCCTGGAGGGACACTCTAGCGGACCAGTCCGTAGAGGCCGCCATACCTCGGGTGGAATGAGCCTTAACTACAAAAAGAGCGGGAAGACCAGAGGACTCGTAACACAGACATATGGCATCCACAATCCATCTACTGAGTGTCTGCTTATTAGCCGGGAAACGTTCCTGAGAGGGCCATAGCAGACGAACAGCTACTCCGACTTCCTCCACAGGACGAGTCCGTGGAGGTATGTGCCCAGTGCTCGAACTGGACACAGTGTATTTTGCTTTTCCTGGTTAGGGGCTAGGAAAGGAGGAGGGCAGAATGCCTGCAAAATGACAGGTTGCGAGGGGGCCGCAGGCACCTTAAGCACATACCCCAGTTTGGGGTATAGAACAGCACTGGCCTGGCCAGGCCAGGGGCAAACTCCAGGAGAGATGGGGTCACAGAAAGAGCCTGTAGATCCTCCCACAATTATGCCCACTGGGCTAACCTCAAATGATGTCCTGCACCCGCTAATGGGTAGGCCAGAAGGTCTGGCTGTCCACCTGAGACCTCCCTCTCAAGGCTGTCTGCAAGAAACTTGCCCCGCGCTTCATTGGACCTTTTTCCATTTCTAAAGTTATCAACCCCATTGCGGTCCGCCTCAAATGCCCCAGAGTCCTTCGAATCCACCCTACCTTCCATGTTTCCCATCTCCAACCCATCCTTGCCTGCACCTTGGGGGAGCAGGACGGTGTTTGTGGTTGGCCCAGTGGGTGTAACACCTTGCAAACCTGAAGAGCATGGCATGGACCCTTTTCCAGACAGTGCTGCAGCACCTAACTAATGCTAGAAGCACTCATGGCACAATGGCATAGAAGCACTCATGACTTGTTTGGCTGATGTGAAAGCCTGGCTGTCTTTAAATTTTCTGAATTTTAATGAGAGTAAAACAGAGATAATAGTATTCGGTCCTTCGGACTCTGTTAGTACACCAAAAATCAATTTTGGTGAGTTATCTCCCTCTGTAAAACCTTGGGTTAAAAATTTAGGGGTTATCTTTGATGGTAAGCTGAAATTTGACAAACACATCAATACAGTGGTCAGATCATGCTTCTTTCAGCTTAGACTATTAGCTAAAGTTAAACCCATCTTGACGAGAAAAAATTTTGAACAATTAATCCATGCTTTCATTACGACGAGACTGGATTACTGTAACTCACTATATTTTGGGATTAGCCAGTCAGCTTTATCCCGGTTACAAATAGTTCAAAATGCAGCTGCTAGACTTTTAACCAGGACAAAAAAACGGGAGCACATTACACCAGTTTTACGTTCTCTGCACTGGTTGCCCGTGCGTTCTCGAGTGAATTTCAAAATTATTCTTTTGGTGTTTAAATCATTAAACGGTCTGGCCCCTCCGTATCTCTCGGAATTGCTTACTGAGTATCGTCCGATTCTGTCTCTCCGGTCATCTAACCAGAGACTGCTATGTATCCCAAAGTCATAGCGGAGGTGCAGAGGAGACCGGGCTTTTTCAGTAGCCGCCCCCAGATTATGGAATGCTTTACCTCTGTGTATTCGCTCTGTATCATCCTTATCTGTTTTTAAAACTATGCTAAAAACGCATCTTTTTGAATTAGCATATACTTAGTGAGGAAGTTGTATTGAAATGTTTGTTTTATTATGTTGTTTTTATTGCTTATTTGTTCTGTGCAATCGTCTATTATAATATGTGCAGCACATTGGACAACCTCGGTTGGGATAAATGGTGCTATATAAATAAATTTGACATTGACATTGACATTGGCTAGCACCAAGGCCTCCTGCTTCTGAGTGGAAAACAGGGAGCCATAGCTATGAAAGGCTATGAGTTTTAAGCATACTCCACCCAGGTGAGTTGGAAAAATTTGGACATCGGGTGGTTATTGGAAGAGTTTCACCTCCAGCTCCTGGTTAAGTTGCTCGGTCTGGCCATTGATCTGAAGGGGAAAACCTAGGGAAAGGCTGACAGTGATTTACAGGAGCTGGCAGAACTCCTTCCAGACTTTGCCATGAACTGGGGACCCAGGTCCAAGATTATATCGTGACGGAGGCTTTGAAACCAGAAAATGTGCTAATTCATCAGCTAGGCCATCTCCAGGGTGAAAGGTAGCTTGGGGAGTGGGACAAAGTGAGCCATATTAGAGAACCAGTCAAAACCAAAATTGAAAACCAGCCAAATCAGAGTAACAATGGTGGAGTGACCTGCCAAGGGTGGAAAACCAGTGACAAAGTCCAAGGCAAGGTGAGACCATGCATATTTGGAAACAGGGAGTGGGTCTTGCTACCTTGTTCTGGATGTCCAGACGCAGAGCATTAATGGTAACCGATGGGGAAGGATACATTTCAGAGTGGCCTCCTTGTTGCCAGGCGAAAAAAGGTGGGAAAAGGAAGTTCTCCTATTTTTGGACCCTAGGCAGTACAACAGGGTAAAGTTAAACCACCAAACCAAAAGTTCCCATTGGTCCTGGCACAAGTTGAGCCACTTGGCTGTTGATAGACATTCCAAGTTGCCGTCCAGACCATAAAAGAAACTTCAGTGCTCTCCATCTAGTGCCTCCATTCATCCAAAGAGAGCTTCACTGCCAGAAGATCTTGCTCTCCAATGGTTTAGTTCTTAGGGCTTAAGGGGTGAGAGAAGAAGGCGCATGGGTGAAGCCAGATGTCCAGAGTCCTCCTCTGTGACAGGACTCCTCCCACTCTTTGATCAGCATTGACCTTAACAATGATCTGGCGGGTAGGGTCGAGCAGAGCCAGGACTGGGGAACACGTGAACTAATGGTTGAGTTTCTGGAATGCCTTTTTGGCCTCGGGTGTCAGGGTGAATTTTGAGATTGGAATTGAGTTGGTGGTCTCCCAAGCCAGAGGCCCTGCCAGAGGTGGATGTGACATTTTCCTACACACAGACAGTTATAGAAAGGCATAATTTCAAATCACTCTATCTGGGTTGTTGTTTGTTAAATTGAATTTTTTTCTGATTGTAAATATTAGTTTAATGTAAAAGACTTTTGAATTTGTTAATACATTACAACTAATTTTGATAAAGAAGTGTGTGCATTTATTAAGGAAGATGTTATGTTTAAATGGTTGTGAATTTTAAAACTATAATATGTTCACGCATATACAGAAGTTTTCTTAGACAGTCCACCCACTAATATGTTTATGGAGGTAGATGGAAAGGAACCAAAATAAACCCCCAAGGCCACTAGAACATGTACAGAAATTACGCACGCAGACATTTTAGTCTTAAGATCTTAAGTCCAGGACCTTGGAGGTAAGAAGCAAAATAATTATTTAGAAACTCTATGCTTTCCTATTAAAAAAGGCCTTTTATCTATGAGTTAGTCTAATAGCTCACTCTATATTTCAAATAATTATTTTAGTACTAAAATATGCTGACATTTCAAAATGTCGGTTCACTTTTTTCTTAATCCAATTCCTCAAAACAAAAGCTGCCCTTTTCACACACATACATCTCAACAGCTCCCTCTTACAATAACATCTGCTTTCTCTTGAACCCAGAGCGGTGCCTGTGGTAAGACTAAAAAAATAGAGAGAGATAGATAAAATATTTAAAATATCTAAAATATTTTAGATTAAGTTTAATTGCTTTTTTTTCAGTGAACAATTGGTTAAAATGCCAGATGTTCTGCTGCACTGTGAGTAAATTCAACATTTGTTGATTACATATAAACCCAGTGTTACAAAACCCTCTTAAGCAGTATGTGGACAACATTGCACAGCAAGATATTGTATATTGATAAACATAGTGACTAGAAAAAAATGAATAAAAGAGGAACAATATAACACCATCGTCAGTACAGTTTCCCATACCTAAAACAAAATACATTAAAACCATCAAATACACAAAGTGGGCACGTGGCCAGAGAATTCACAGTCACATCCAAGTCATTACCATTTACAGGACATCATTATCTGCCTGCAATAGTCATGGCTCCCTGAGAAAGGAATTCTGAGCAGCTGCATCACTGAGTGGTGTGGAAATTGCACATCTTGAATCTTGAACAGCAGATAGTGAGGAGAGCTGAGAATCAGCGTCTCTTCCATCTATTATTTACACAACATTCTGCACCCAAAAGCATTTTGGCTGATCACACACCCCTCACATCGACGCTCCAATCTTCACTCTTTAATCTGGAAAAGGTACCGAAGCATTTAAAACTCATTTTATCCATGGCAGTGGCAACAGTCTTACAAAACATATGGACATTGGAGCAACCAGTGCCCATTTGTACCATCATCAAACTCTTCAGAAATACTGAAATAACCCCAACATCATCATTAATGATGATCTGTGTGAGAAGGTATGCAACCTCTGCTTGCTTCGAGGACCAGGCCTCCAGACCACGGCGCCGCCTGTGGCAGACAGACAGAGGAGGGGACAAAGAAAGTGGTGTGCAAGGAAGCTGGAGAGCAGGAAGCGAGTGGGGCTAGTCCTAGGCTAAAGGCTAACCCTAGCTGGCCTGCTCTACCATCCATCCTGCTAGCAAATGTCTGCTCCCTGGACAAATAAATTGGACCACATCAGACATGGGTAAGCGAAAGATTTACAGATGCTGCCGTTCAGCTGGACAGGGTAGCCATGTTTCGTGCCGACAGAAATACATCTGTGCGTTAAGACTTGTGGTGGCAGACTGTGTGTTTACATCAACACGGCATGGTTTAAGAACTCTGTCCTTATTTCCGCCTATTGCTCACCACTGGTGGAGTTTATGATTGTCAGATGTGGACCATTTTAATTACCCTAGGAATTCACCACTGTTATTCTGCACGGAGTGTACATCCCACCTACCGCTAATGCTAAGGAGGCATTCTGTGCATTCTTTGGGACCATAAGCAAACTGCAGAACACACCCTGATGGACTGTTTATTGTCACCTTAGATTTCAATTATTCAAATCTCAGGACTGTGCTCCCTAAATTTAATCAGAATGTAGACATTGCAACTAGACGGAAAAATATGCTGGATATTGTTTACAAAACATCCCAGTGCATATCGGGCAAAGCCCCTCCCCCACCTTATCTACTCAGACCACATCTCTGTCTAAGACAACTTCACCTGCCTGTGACCGTGACGCCCTTCTCCCAGATGCGCTAAACAACTTCTACACCTGTTTTGAAGTGCAGAACAACATGGTGGAAAGTAAAACAGCCCCTCCTCCCAATGAGCAGGCGCTCTATCTAACCTAATTGAGGAGAATTCTATTCCGAGTTATCCCAGGAAAGTCTGTTGGCCCGACAATATTGCTGACAGAGGGCTCAGGGAATGTGCAGAATAGCTAGCAGATGTTTTCACTGATATCTTCAACATCTCCCTGAATAGTGCCGTTGTTCCCATGTGCATCAGAACAAGGACGATCGTCCCTGTGCCAAAGAAATCTACAATCTCCTGCCTCAATGACAATCTGCAATCGACAATCTACAATCTGAACACCTCCCTCTGCAACTGGATGTCATCATACAGAGAAGAGGTGCAACAACTAACAGTCTGGTGTAGATCCAACAACCTGTCTCTAAATGTTGACAAAACTAAAGAGGTGGTTGTTGAATGTAGGAGAGCACAGAGCGGCCATTCTCCACTGATCATTGATGGATCCTCCATAGAGATCATTGGACTGATCATGTTGATCTGGCGGAGAACTTCACCTGGTCACTCAACACCAGCTCCATCACCAAGAAAGCTCAGCAGCATCTCTAATTCCTGAGAAGGCTGAGGAAAGCTCATCTCCCTCCCCCCATCCTGTCAATGTTCTTCAGAGGGACCATTAAGAGCATCCTGAGCAAGTGAATCACTGGTTTGGAAACTTTTTGGATCTCAATACCGTACAGAGTATAGTGAGGACAGCCGAGAAGATCATCTGAGTCACTGTCCCCTCTATCATGGACATTTACAGCACACGCTGCATCCGCAAAGCCAACAGCATTGTGGAAAACACCACACACCCCTCACACACACGCTTCACCCCCCTACCAAAAGAAAAGAGGTTCCTAAGCATTCTGGCCTCACGGATCTGCAAAGTTTTTCCCCAAGCCATCAGGCTCCTCAACACACAGAACTGAACAGAACTCACACACACTCACTCAACTGTGTGAACTGAACTGCTACAAACCTGAACTCAAACACACACTCATACTCATTTCACACTCATACTCATTTCTATTCATACACATTCATGTCTTCAGCACCACCCATTTTGTATTATAACAATATTATAATTGTTTACATGCTGTTTTGCACACCTACTTTATTAATGCTGTTGCTGTTTCGCACAGTCGATGTTTACAAGAACATTCTTGTTTACAGTTCTCTTTTTGCACATCGTACTGTACAACATATTATACAGTAGGTTTACTGCTCGGTGTTATTTTGTGTTTTGTGTCTCTGTCCTACACTGTCTTGTATTGTCTGTTTGCACTGCCGTTTGTCGACATTGTTCACACCAGGTTGCACACGATGCACTTTATGTGGCCTGGACAACCTACTTTAGTCCTTAGCTCTAAACTCTGTGTGTAGCTCCATGTTGTTTGATGTAGCTCTGTGTTGTTTTATGCAGCACCAGGGTTCTGGAGAAATATCTCATTTCACCGTGTACAGCACCAGTTATATATGGTTAAAATGACAATAAAAGGATGAAACCTTGTAAGAATCCAGCTCAAGTCAAGATCATGCCAGAGGCTGATGATGGAGCCTTTCATGACAAATTCCTATCACTCCTTTGGCCACCTGGTTCACAATACATACACATCCAGAGGCCTACAATGTTTAATGTAAAAGACATTTGTATTTGATAATAAACTACTTTTGATAAAGAAAATGGGTTTATTCATTAAGGAAGATAATATCATGTGCAATTTGTTGTGAAATGTAGAAATTATAATAACATGCATCTTATACAAATAATAACATAACATCTTATACAAAAGCATGTTCTCTCAGACAGTCCACCCACTGGTATGTTTTTAAACACAAGACCACTAGAAGAATATACACAGAAATTATGCATACAGAATTTATTATAAGTTCAGTTTGATCAAGTCCAGGACCTTAGAGCTGTGAGGCATAATCATTTAGAAACTCTACATTTCACAGTAAAAAAGACATTTTATCTACGGTTTAGTCGAACAGCTGACTCTATATTTCATACAATTATTTTAGTATTAAAATATGTTGACAATTAAAATGAGCTCAGTTGAAAAAACTGTCCTTTTGAAAAACATACTGTACATATCAACAGCTCAAGAGAGAGAGTGTGTGTGTGTGTGTGTGTGTGTGTGTGTGTGTGTGTGTGTGAGAGAGAGAGAGAGAGAGTGTGTGTGTGTGTGTGTGTTTATAATTTTCCAGTGATTTTATATTTTAAGTAAAAAATAAAACACCTTTCAGATTTAGTTTAAATGCTTTATTTCAGTGAACAACTTGTTAAAAATGTCATCTGTTCTGCTGCACTGTAAGTAAATTCAATGTTAAATGTTAAATGTTCAGATGTCACAATTTGTGTGGATTACTTACAAACCCTCAGTGTTACTAAACCCTAATGGGCGGTTTGTGGACAGCATTGCACTGCAAAGATGTAGTATATTGAAGATAAAAATTAACAAAGAAAGAAAAAAAAAACAATATAACCGTTGTCAGTCAGTTCAGTTTCCTAAACCATCAAAACACACAATAAAACCTGAAGACAGTAAGGTAGTAATAAAGTCACTGCCTAAATGGCCAAACTGTCCCGGGCCATCAAATAGGCAAACTGTACACATGCCCAGAGGGGATGATCTGCTGTGGCGACCCCCAATGGGAGCAGCCAAAAGAAGAAGAAGAAGTACACATGCCCAGAAAATTCACAGCCACTTCATGTCCAGCAGCAACACGGTGCATTGTGGCAGCGCATCCAAGCCATCACCAATTACAGGACATTATTACCTCCATGCAATAGTGATATGTTCCAGTATGTATTTCAGATCCATCTCTAGCGTCTATGTTTGAAGCACAGTACAACATGACAGCAAGGAGCAAGGAGGAGGAGCATGGAGTCTCTCCATGGCTCATGTGAGCAAATCTCTAAACAAGGTCAACTGAAAAACTGCAGGACTCAACATTTCTGGCAGAGTGCTCAGAGGACCAGCTGGCAGATGTTCTTGCTGACATCTTCAACATCTTTCCGAGCAGCGCTATTGTTCCAACATGCTTGAAGGCTTGATTGTCCCCATGCCGAAGGAGTCTTCTGTGTCTTGCCTCAAAGACTACAGTCCATCTCACTTACTACTATTGTCATGAAGTATTTTGAGAGGCTCGTCTTGAGGCACATCAACAGACCTCACAGAAAAAGCTATCTCTACCACACTCCACCTGGCCCGCACTCATCTGAAAAATAAGGACACATACATTCGAATGCTGTTCATTGACTTCAGCTCAGCATTCAAAATCTTTCCTCAGCATCGATCAGAAAGCTGAACCTGTTGAGCCTAATCACCCCCCTCTGCAACTGGATCCTGAACCTTATGACGGAGAAACATCAGAACAGCACCTCCAGCACCACCACACTTTACATTGGGGCCCCCCAGGGCTATGTGATCAGTCCCTTGCTGTTGACACTGTCAACTCATGACTGTTTAGCAATGCACAGCTCAATTCACTTCATCAAGTTTGCTGATGGCATGATGATGGGTCTCATCAGCAAGAATGAGACCATACAGATATGTATTGCAGATGTTAAGGGACTTGTGCAAAGTTAAGAAACTTAAGAGAGAGGTGTATAAACTGAGCTCCTCAAGGATGGTGAGGAGCAGCTGTCTTCTTGATCATCTGCCCGCAGTGTCTTATTTCTTTGTCTTGCTTCTCTCCCATGTGGTTTTCAGGCTGCCAAAATAGTGGGGCAGAACTGCTGCTGTCCGTTCAGCACCCTGCCGGCAGTTGTGTTCGGAGCACATTTCCTTCAGCGGGCATGTTCCGGCGTTCTGTCGCCACAATCTGCACATTATGCATGCGTTAGAGTCTTTTGCTTTGGACATCCACTGTAGAGGGGCGTGATGATTGCATCTATAATACATGCTTTCTTAAACACATGCAAGTTTTCTTAGCCAGTCCACACACTGATATAATTTTGAAGTTTGGAAAGGAACCAAAGGCCTCAGATGAATTTAATTGAAAACTTGCACATCCTTTGCTCCTTACAAAAATCACTTTCATTCTAAATTGTAATTAAAATTTAACAAAAAAAAATTCATGAAGAAACAAAATGTGTGCTTACTTTTAAATGTTTTTTTCTAAATGATTTTGTTAGCTAAGATTTTAAGATGTTTTAATGAATGATTAACTCTGTAGGTACTATTTATTTGACTAATAAACCAGCCCAGGAATAGAGCTGAGGGTGAAAGTCTAAAGTTTTTTAAACCAAAAGTGAGTCTGGAAGTTTACAAGCATCATGTCTGTTCTGCTCCAATTTTGTCACTTGTATAGATTTGGCGCCCCCTAGTGACAGGTCAAAGTGATCTGAGATACATATTTGAATATATCTGTGATGATTTCATTTGAATGATGAGTCAAACTCAATCATAGGGGGCGCAAATATTTTACACTAGGTCTAAGTACGATCAAATACATTTTTGTCACAAGACTATTGTCTTAATCACCTCAGTGTATGTGTAAAGACTCGAACTCAAAACCTTCTTTTAAACTACTTCAAATATTTGCACAAATAAGGCCACATGTGTTTTGGTGAGTTCGAGTCAGGAGTTTCTTCATCATT
>JAAIIK010018810.1:1609-11637 GCA_014706435.1 Silurus glanis | reverse complement strand
ACTCTGTCTTACTCCTACTGACTTTCATTCCCCTTCTCTCCTGCGCACATCTCCACCTCTCCAGGCTCTTCTCAACCTGCTCACTACTCTCACCACAAATCACAATATCATCCGCAAACATCATAGTCCATGGAGACTCCTGTCTGACCTCGTCCGTCAACCTGTCCATCACCACTGCAAACAGGAAAGGGCTCAGGGCCGATCCTTGATGTAGTCCAACCCTCACCCTGAACCACTCTGTGGTTCCTACTGCACACTTCACTGCTGTCACACTGTCCTCATACATGTCCTGCACCACCCTCACATACTTCTCTGACACACCTGACTTCCTCATACAGTACCACAGCTCCTCTCTCAGCACTCTGTCGTACGCTTTCTCTAAATCCACAAATACACAATGCAATTCCTTCTGTCCTTCTCTATACTTCTCCATCAACATCCTCAAAGCAAATAAGGCATCTGTGGTGCTCTTCCTCGGCATGAAACCATACTGTTGCTCACAGATGGTCACCTCTTCTCTCAGCCTGGCTTCCACTACTCTTTCCCATAACTTCATGGTGTGACTGATCAACTTAATTCCCCTGTAGTTACTGCAGGTCTGCACATCTCCCTTATGCTTAAAGATCGGTACCAGCACACTCCTTCTCCATTCCTCAGGCATCCTCCCACCTTCCAGAATCTTGTTAAACAATCTGGTTAAAAACTCCACTGCCAGCTCTCCTAAACATCTCCATGCTTCTACAGGTATGTCATCTGGTCCAACCGACTTTCCACTCTTCATCCTCTTAATCGCTGCTCTCACTTCCTCCTTACTAATCCTATCTACATCCTGCTTTACCAACTCCACATCATCCAACCTTCTCTCTCTCTGATTTTCCTCATTCATCAGCTGCTCAAAATATTCCCTCCACCTTCTCAACACACTCTCCTCACTAGTCAACACATTTCCCTCTCCATCCTTTATTGCTCTAACTTGCAACACATCCTTCCCAGCTCGGTCCCTCTGCCTGGCCAATCGGTATAAATCCTTTTCTCCTTCCTTAGTGTCCAACCTCTCATACAGCTCCTCATATGCCTTCTCCTTGGCTTTCGCCACATCCCTCTTTACCTGCTGCCGCATCTCCTTGTACTCCTGCCTACTTTTCTCATCACTCTGTCTATCCCACTTCTGTTTTGCCAACCTCTTTCTCCTTATGCTCTCCTGCACTTCCTCATTCCACCACCATGTCTCCTTGTCTTCCTTTCTATTTCCAGATGTCACACCAAGTACTTTTCTAGCTGCCTCCCTCATCACTCCTGCAGTAGTTTCCCAATCACCCAACACCTCTTCACCACCACCGCGCCTCTGTCTGACCTCTTCCCTGAACCTCACACTACAGTCTTCCTCCTTCAGTTTCCACCATCTTATTCTTCTTTCAGTCCTCACTCTCCTCCTCTTCTTCTTCGCCTCCAAAACCATCCTACAGACCACCATCCGATGCTGTCTAGCTACACTGTCCCCTGCCAACACCTTACAGTCTCCAATCTCCTTCAGGTTGCATCTCCTGCATAGAACATAGTCCACCTGTGTGCACCTTCCTCCACTCTTATACGTCACCCTATGATCCTCCTTCTTCTTAAAATAAGTGTTCACCACTGCCATTTCCATCCTTTTAGCAAAATCCACCACCATCTGCCCTTCCACATTCCTCTCCTTAAGGCCATACCTACCCATCACCTCCTCATCACCTCTGTTCCCTTCACCAACATGCCCATTAAAGTCTGCCCCAATCACCAATCGTTCTTTCCTAGGTACACCATCTACCACTTCATCTAATTCACTCCAGAATCTTTCCTTCTCCTCCATCTCACAGCCAACTTGTGGAGCATAGGCACTGATGACATTTATCATCATCCCTTCAACTTCCAGCTTCACGTACATCACCCTATCAGAAACTCTCTTCACCTCCACTACACTCTTACTGTACTCTTCTTTCAGAATCACCCCTACACCATTTCTCTTTCCATCCACACCATGATAGAACAGTTTGAACCCACCTCCAATGTTCCTGGCCTTACTCCCTTTCCACTTGGTCTCCTGAACACACAACATATCTACCTTTCTCCTCTCCATCATATCAGCTATCTCTCTCCCTTTACCCGTCATAGTACCAACATTTAAAGTACCAACCCGAACCTCCACTCTCCTACACTGCTCCTTTTCCTGCCGTCTCTGTAGACGTCTTCCTCCTCTCCTTCTCCTCCTTCGGCCAACAGTAGCCCAATTTCCACCGGTACCCTGTCGGCTAACGATACCTGTGGCGGTCGTTGTTAACCCGGGCCTCGACCGATCCAGTATGAAATTCTCATTTGTGATCCGCATATTTGATTTGGCACATGTTTTACGCTGGATGCCCTTCCTAACGCAACCCTCCCCATTTACCCGGGCTTGGGACCGGCACTAAGAGTGCACTGGCTTGTGCCTCCCTAATGGCTGGGTGACTGCTCTCCCCAGTCACCGCACCTAAATCCTCTTTAACTACTCTGGGATGAACTGGATTACAAAGTCAGAAATAAATATCCAACTAGTAAAGACCATCTTTGGCAAGTTTTACAAGAGCGTTGCAAAGAATTTCAGCTAAAAGTTTGGCGAAACCAACTATCCAGATGCCAAGAGTGCATAAAGCTTTTATTCTTGCTATGGGAAGATTTTTTATTGAAAAAAAACAACTGTAACATCAACGTTAAATTAAATGATTGGGCAAAGTAAATCTCTATACTTTTAAATTACTTGGCATATAAACAAAAGGAACATTTATGTATCTAACAAAAAAAAAAAAAAAAAGCCTAGGTGTTTCTAAACCTTTGATAGGCACATTGGTTATCGTGCCTGTAGAATCTTTACATATTAGTTCAGTAGCGGTGTTCGGAATCGACATAACATGAACACCCAGTCTAAAATGATCACAGTATTACAGTATCACAGTCCTAAATTAATAGTTGTTCTTATTAAGTTATGATCTATGGTCATGCTTTTCTGAGTGTGTAATCGCTACTGCGTAGGATAAAAAAGGCCTGGGGTGTAGTCAGTGTTCCAGTTAATCAAAAATGGTGTTAAGTAGCGTTGAGGTCAGAGCTCAAAAGCCACTCAAGATCTTCCATCCCACGTGAACCATATCTTCATGCAGCTGGCTTTATGCGAAGGAACATGGTCACGCTGGAACAGGCTTTGGTCTCCTAGTTCAAGTGAAGGAAAAATTTCATGGTACCACATCTAAAGACATCCTATACAATTGTGTACCTTTTAACTTTGAGGTAACAATTTGAGGTAGAACCACATATGGCTGAAAAAGTCAGTTGTCCCAATACTTTGTGTACCTTGCCTAATGTTATGGTGATTTTGATGATGACTAAACACTAATTGAGAGGTGTGACTTCTGTTAACAAATGTGTAAGAACTGACAATCTCTGTGACATGAGCTAGCTTACTAGCGGCTGCTTAGGTAGCTAGCTAGTTTGTTGAGATGGTATAACTTTTTCCAAACTTCATTATTTTTTTAAGTGGAGTGGTTTTGGGAGCATTATAACATTTTTTTATTCGACATAGTTTGAGTGGTGACATGTTCTGAAGTATTTTAAAGCTGGTTGAACTGAACTGATATATTTATAGTACTGAGAAATAGCTTGGTTGTTCTTTATTTTGACCTTTAATAGCTCTTGATATAATGCTTTTTTTTTTACAGTCTGCAGTGGAAGGAAAAATAAAAAGCGGTAATTACTGTAAAGAAAGCCGTCTAGTGTGTGGGAGTGATTGCTCCGACTTATATGTTTGGTGAGGTGCTTTTTTCGCTGCACAATGTTTTTTTTTGTGTTTCTCAAAAAAAAATGTTAAACTGCAAACATTCAGTCTGTTAACAGGGATGGGTGGCAGAATTAGCACAGGCCCAGATTAACCCCGTGCTCCGTTTGTGTATTTCTGACAGGTGGTTTCCTGGATGCGGTTTGTTTGGTGGCATTTTCAGCTCTTGTTTGCGTGTGAAGTCATTCTGCTCAGAGCGCAGACTTCTGTAATCTCTTTATGGCACCTAAGCACATATTCAAACAGGGCAGAAACAGACATGCTCATTTTCTGTCCACTGACCATGTCTGTGTAGACACAAACACCTTTCTGCCTGTACCTGCACTGCTTTCCTGATTATTTTCTTTATTTTCTCGGTCCTTGATCCTTTTTTTCTTGTCATAGCTGCAGCATGAGAGTTCAGATCGTAATGCTGCATAGAGCAGTCACAGATACAGTGCTGAAGGGTAGCAGGGTTTATTACAAATTTACTGTAAACTGTAATGTACCTGTTTGGCTTTGTGGTTGTTGTTAAGGGATGGTGATGTGGGGAAAATGTATTACAGAATGATTGATAGACAGCAAACTGACAACAAATTTGTTTTGCGTAAAAAAAAAAAAAAAGAAATGCTTTCTGAACGGCCCATTCCACATCTAGTCTCCATTTATAATAAGCTTTACTCTTCTGGGAAGATGTTTCACTAGATTTTGGGGTATACTTGTGGAGATTTGTGCTCATTCAGCCACAAGTGTGTTAGTAAACTCAGGTACAGATGTAAGTGAGGTGAGGAGGCCAGCAATTGATTCCAAAGGTGTTCAATAGGGTTGAAGTTAGGACTTTATAGCAGGCCACTTTCAGTCCCACCCATATGAAGCATATCTTCATTTGTGCACAGGAGCATTGGCAGGTTTGAGTCTCATTGTTGTGAAAGAAATTGTTCCTGCACTGCTTTCTTCAGCCACCCGTTTTGTTAATCTGAGAAATTTGTCTAGGTTAGGTGATAATTAGTGCGAAGCACATATATAAACATGTCAGGGCTGATTGAGGAAGAACAGACAGGCAAACAATTACGTCATTGTCAGCTTGAATGAGCCAGATCCCTGTACTGGGTCAGCCTTTGGCATCACAGGTATTTTCACCAGTCACTTCCTGTAAGGCGTGACCAGTGGCATGCGTACCGCTGCCGGCTTTCTTAATTATAGGAATGTAGGACTGTGTGTGGGACACCATCCTGATAAAGTTGTACATGATACCAGGCTGCCCTCTTTCTGATTGGTGAGGTGTTGCAGGGAATGTTTAGTAGGTGTTTTGAAAGAAATCACTGAGGAAGTGGCTTTTTTGAGTGCGTTCGTTCGTATGGAATTGATTTGGACAGTGGTTTTGGTGTCTTTGTCTGGTCTTTAGACTTCCTCCGATTGCAGCGTTCTTTTAAAATGATTTTTTTCACTGTATGTGATGCGCTTAATCATTTCTATAACAGACTTTTATAGATAGCACGAGTTCTTCCTGCTAGTTTATATAATGATGATCCTTGATGACAGACCTAACTTTTTAAGTTGTTTGAGGAGGCCTGGGGTTCATTCAGTGTTCTAGATCATCCCAAAGGTGTTCAATAAAGCTGAGGTCAGAGCTCTATAGTAGGCCACTCAAGATCTTCATGTAGACCATATCTTCATGGAGCTGGCTTGGGTCTCCTTGTTCATTGAAGGGAGAATTTAATGCTAACATATCCAGAGATAACATATACAATTGTGGTAATAGTTTGAGATAAACCCCACATATGGCTGGAACAGTCTGGTGTCCCAGTGCTTTTGTCCATAGAGTATATTTCTATAAGATCTTGTGAAGGATTTCTTGAAGGTTGTTTGACTGTGCTTTTGGTTATAGATTGTCACATGTGCTGGAGGAAGAATGTTTAGTGAAAGGATCGTATATCAGGGAGGGTGTGAAGGTCAGTGTGACATTATCAGCAAGCTCGGAGGATTGAGTATGTGCTGAGTCAGCGTACTGAAACAAACAAAATGAGAGATGACACTAAATAGCGAGCGGGTTTAAGAGTTTACTGTGCTAATATTACAGAAGGCAAGTAGAATTTAGTATTGGAGTGGTGTGTGTGTGGGGGTGTGTGTGGGTGTGGTTGGTGCTAGATGGTTCTCATTGCATGAATGGATACATTTACAGTCATACACAAACTCTTATTAAGGTTTGGGGCTATGCAATAACTCTGCATTTCCTTTGCTTGCTTTTTGTGCTTTGGTGTTTTACACTACACTTTCATTTTTTCACAGAAATATCTCAATCAATAATGCTTAATATTATTCTCCTTTTTTTGTCTTGGTCCTTGTGGCCTGTGTGTCATAGCTTCAGCATGAGAGCTCTGATCTTAATGCTTCATGGAGAAGTCACAGTTAGAATGCTGTAGCGTAGCAGTGTTATTTATCCATTTTCTCACCATACAGTGCGTAAACTGTAATTCTACCACTTCCAAAAACATCCTATTAAATTTTATGCATCCAGGAAGGAAGCATAAATGGCTGGAAAAGTCAGGTGTCCCAATACTTTTGCCTCTATAAGGTATATGTGTAAAATTTTGCATGCCTGTCACATTAGTCTAAATTGGCATGAATTGTAAAAGTTTGTGTGGTTTATGCAACTTTAGTGCGTGACATTATCGTTCATAGATGTATCATTATTTCCTGTAGAATTTAGTCAGCGTCAGTTATGTTTAGATGGATGGCATAGTAACCATAGTGGTGAAACTGGGACATGCATAAAGTCGGCACTGTGGTTTGCAAACCGTTTCTGTTTTGAGCAACAGAAAAAAGGTGCGTGTAGGCTGATCTAAAGGTTTCTGTACAGGATTCAGATTTGCTCATTTGCACTTTCTCACCTAAATGAAGGTTCTGTTTCAGAGGTTCATGTGTAAATATGGTGTATATGTGTATTTGTTAAAGTGTATTGTGTTTTGGTTGGGGAAACCCCTGATTTAGAGACCATGCCATTACACGGATTTGAATTTGAGATGTGTTATCTTTGGCTGAGAAACACATGCTTCTGATCTGATTTCAGCCAAGACTTAACTTTGCAATCTTATTGCATGCATACTTCTTCATTTCTTTATCGTCCACATGCAAACCCAGAGTGGAGTTTTTTCCACAGTGAGATCACACACAGACAACCGCAGATTTGTGGCTGTTTTTACACACATTTTTTGCTTTACTTGTCACGACCCGGGGCTGTTTTTCTGTTACTTTTTTGTCAAGATCATCTCTCAGTCTTACTCTGAACCTCCTTCTGAAAGATGAGTTTGTTGTGACAGATCTGGAGGTGACTAGATAAGCCAGAGAGGACCATGGGTAAGGTGACACTGGAAGTTCCCTCAAAGATTTCAGTGAATAAAATTACAGTTACACAACCACTGAGACTTTGTGTTCATATCCCCAATTGTGTATACGTTTACATTGTGTGTACATCTTTTACATTTATCGCAGCAGTATCGATTTAACAAATGCAAAGCAGCCATATAAATCATTTTATATTAGGCAAACACAGACCTCGCTGTTCTCTGATTGGCTGAAGCCGCAGACAGTTATTAATTATTCAAAGATTTCATTCTTTTTATTTGTTTGCCCACAATAATTTCGAGTAGTCGTGCAATCAGATTCTGCATCTCTGCTCATTTTTCATGTGTTGCTTGCAGGGCTTTATATTCACAATATATGCACACCTCATATATATACATATATATATATATATATATCACACACACATACACACATATAGCAACATATAACCTACAGCGTGCACTATAAATATAGTCACTCACCTAATAAAAGAGTTTTCTTTGTAAATAATTGACTTGTGTGTAATTTGATTTCCTTTAGGACAAAATGAAGATGGTTTGCCAACGATTCTTAATAAAAATAGTCACATCACTTACAACATTGCAGTTCTCTGTTCAGAGTGAATTTTAAAAATTAGTTTCTAACTGCCTATAGTAGAGGTCGGCCGATTAATCGGTTTTATCGATTAATCCATACCGATAGTTTTTCTGGCTTTCCAGCCTCTAGAGGTGAATCACTGATGCCACGTGCTGTTTGTTTTTATGATTTATTAATTATAGAATTATAATGATGTATTAAATATTCATATTTATCTCCTTTAGCACATTTTCATGATTCAGTTCTGTTTTTTATTTTTGTAATAAAGTACAGCACTATTTTACATAGTGTTTTTTATTTTATTTTTATTTTTCCAGTATCTATTTTAAAAACTATCGGTTGATTAATCGGTTATCGGCAAGTACCATCCAACCTAGCTATTGGTATCGGTAAAAAACGATATTGACCTCTATGACCCCTCGCGAGTAACAAAGAATTGTGAGGTTTTGACTCCTTTTGATGGTTCCTTTTTCAAGGGCAATTGTACATGTACTGTAGTGTTAACTCAACACAAATTGTGAATTCCTTGTCATAAATGTTTTATTTACTACTTTAAATAAATAATACAATAATAAAATAGTTTTTCAAACATTTGTATGTAATTTATTAGTACAAACTGTTTTAAAATGTTACTCCGGACTTTCGAGCAACTCGCGGCTTCTCGCGAACGATCAGATTTTTGCGAGTTACTTTTAAGCCAGGTCCAAATTAAAAGCCGCGTACTATCGAAGTCACGAATGTCAAGGTCGCGAGTATCGAGGTTCCACTGTATATTAGAAATTGTTGAAAAGCTCATCGTCATGCCCCTGAGCAAGGCCCTTGATCCTTAACTTCATGTTCAGTTGTGTGAAGGACATAATTGTAAGTCGCTTTAAATAAAGCTGTCTGCCAAATAGCTGTAAGGGTTTATTATATGTCCTATATTAAGCACCACAGGAGTCACTGGCCCAGTAAGTTGCCAAAAGGTTTATCGAATGCAGATATCGTTTGTCTGCATTAGAACATTTTCCGGCATGTTTACGCATAGGGTGGTATTACAGCAGCTAGCAATCACTGAAGCATCCCTTAATGCACAAGTAGCTCAAGCACACATTCATACTTGAGCTTGAGCTCATGTGCTTATGAGGGGAACATTTGGTCTTTGTGCTATTTGTCTATATTTATGCGATATTTAAAACGGAGCATAAACGAATGTAGCTAGCAAAGCATCACGACTCAAAATCCACTGGCTTTGGGCCATACTTTCTCCATACGCTATTTGTTGTCTAGAAAAACCAATTCGGAAGGCCAATAGGTGTTTGTCCTCCGGATATGTGAGCTGCTGTAAGTATTGATAGAGGTGGAAAATATTATGCAGTTTTTTTTTATTGTGCCATCTGGTTGGTAGCTATTAGCTAGCCAAATGTGACAAATGTAGCTACCTATTTACTGCTTCCAACTAATACACCAGAATAACCTGTTAATACAGCGTACATATTCACACATGCATTTTGGTTCATGACCAGTGTTCAGATATAACGACATTTATATTCGACATTTTCGAACTTTGAATCAACATATTTCTGTGTCTTCTTTGTCCTTCTTTCTACCCATTACTTCATATTATGACTAAGACCCCCAGGCTTTTATAAAGACCAGTCATCATGAGCCATTGCATATGTTCATGTATAGTCCACCATCACCAGGGGCTACTGCAGGATTACTAGCAGCTCCAGACCTAAGAAATGTACGTCTCCCTGCTCTGTGTCCTGTCACATACAGTAGTTGCTGTCAACCACCGAGTGCAGTCACAGGCACTGTTAGCAGGACTCTAACTCTGTAACGTCTCCTGCCCATCCTTATATTCCATGAGCACACGTGTGCATCACACCCACTTCAACACCATTCGCTACTTTAAGAAGACTCGATGGAGGCAGCTGCTCTCACCACACGCCGAAGACGGGGACGGGGACCGCACAAAATATGGTAGTGAAGGGAAATGTGCACTCATAGCAACTGAGATACACAAGTATAAACAAAGAGGCATATTGGCAGGCTCATGTGCAACCGCACACCGACACACACACACACACACACACACACACAAACAGTGGTGTTCAGTGAGGCTCAGGAAGGTAAACTGTGAGCATAGATTTTTGTGAGCATCCCTTTATTTTCCTATTTTAGTCATTTTCTGTGACTTCTAAACTCCAGGCACTTGCTTCACAAGAAAGGAATTCATTCAAAGTGTGTGTGTGTGTGTGTGTGTGTGTGTGTGTGTGTGTGTGTG
>JAAIIK010018800.1:0-13715 GCA_014706435.1 Silurus glanis | reverse complement strand
TGTGTGTGTGTGTGTGTGTGTGTGTGTGTGTGTGTGTGTGTGTGTGTGTCAGATCGAGGGAGCGTTTATTCAGGGTCTGGGCCTCTACACTATGGAGGAGCTGCACTTTTCCCCCTCAGGTGTTCTCTACACTCGAGGTCCAGCTCAGTATAAGATCCCGGCCGTGTGTGACGTCCCGCTGCAGTTTAACGTCTACTTGCTCGCCGAATCCCAAAACCCGCATGCCATCTACTCCTCAAAGGTTCTCCAGAAAAACACACACACCATGCTAAGCTGTATGTTTCATTGATTATTAGCAGCAGGTGTTTCTGGTGATTTGGTGAACAATGGATTCTTTGGGAAAAAAAAAACTCTGAGGGAAAATATCTCCTAAAACAACCTGAACTTCAGCCTGAACTTTGTGTTTCAGGGTATCGGAGAACCCATGCTGTTCCTCGGGAGCTCAGTGTTCTTCGCTTTAAAGGACGCCATAATGGCGGCGCGTAAGGACGCCGGGTTAACCGGACTGTTCACGCTGAGCAGCCCTGCTACACCGGAACGAGTGTGCCTTGCATGCAATACACACTTCACACAGATGGTATAAACACACACACACACACACACACACACACACACACACACCTACTTCTGAGAGTTTGAATAGATGTGTCTATCCAGGGTTCCTACGCATTTTGGAAAAGTATGAAAAAGTATGGAATTTGCGTCCAACGTTCACACTTTCGCTTTCAATCGTTTTCCAGAAGTTGCTCATTTGCACCAAAACGTCTGAAAGTTCACGCCCCTGTACTGCGTACGGACAAAACGTAACACGTGACACATTTGCGTGTTTACTTTCTGGCTCTTTAAAACACAGCGATGTCTAAAAATTTCTCATCAAAAAAGCAACATTTTTGTTTGACAGAAGAAAGCGGACTCAGTGTGGACAGAAGTGTGGACGGAAGTGTGGACATCCTGCTGAATGCTTCCTATAATTTGCATTACGTACACGTGTATCTTGTAATTTAGACGTATATGGGGTGAAATTGGCGCGTGACGTGTTAATAGATAATAAACGTCATTCTGGATCCTCGACTCTGTTCTCGTTTCTACACGACTGAACAAACACACCTGACTTTCTGTGTTTCTCATCTCCAGATTCCAGACGCAGGACAAGGAGCATCTCAGCCATCGGCTCTGCAGCTGCCTTGACCTTCATTCACCTTTTTATCAATTTATCACATCATCATCATCATCATCAGGAAATAATCACAGCTGCAGCAGGAAATACATTCCGATTGAATCAACAGAATAATTAATCGATTTTTTGCATCTATTAATGTGTAACTTTATATTATTGTTATATTATAACTTTATATTATTACTTAATGTGTAACTTTATATTATATGCACACAATTACATTAACCTTCGATGTTCTGAGTCTAAGACTCCAGTGAGAGCTGTGTGAGGAGTGTGTGAGCTGTGTGAGGAGTGTGTGAGCTGTGTGAGGAGTGTGTGAGCTGTGTGAGGAGTGTATGAGGTGTGTGAGGTGTGTGTGAGCTGTGTGAGGTGTGTGTGAGCTGTGTGAGGAGTGTGTGAGCTGTGTGAGGAGTGTGAGAAGTGTATGAGGTGTGTGAGGAGTGTATGAGGTGTGTGTGAGCTGTGTGAGGAGTGTATGAGGTGTGTGTGATGTGATCATTCTCTGGTCATTAACACACAAATATTAATTGTGCCATTATGTTGATTTTTTTGTGATTATACGTCGGTGCAAAAACACATTTATATGTACATTTATACAAACCTTGCAAAATGTGACTAATTAAATATGCAAATATAATCATTTAATATGATCAGGTCTGTTTTGGAAAGACAGATTGATTTAATCAGTCTATCAGTTATCCTAGTTTTCTTTTAAAGAACTGAAATTTTGGCTTCAGAAGTGTATAATTGTTATAAATAAAGCTGTCAGTATGTTTCTGTGCCCAAAATAAACTTTATAAGCTTTTATTGAAAATGTATTTCATTTCTTTTTCTCTTCTGGGTGGTGAATGGAGTCTTCTTTACCAAAAGACACAGTCAGTGTGTTATATTAGTTGTAATTAGAATGGATTCCATGTTATTGGTGTGTATTGAAGTGAATAAGCGTGATGATGATTTAATAAGATGTGATATATTTATAAGATATAAATGTGGAATAAACAGTGCAGAGTTACAGCTCAGACTCCATTACTGAGAGACTTTTACCTCACAGGCCTGATTACAATGGAATAGTCGAAAGCGTTTGATTAAAGGGGAGACCTTTGTTGTGTGTGTGTTTTATTTTTAGTTTTAATACGAAGAACTTTTTTTTTTTGTATAATTCAATCTGGTATTAGAATCCAGGTTTACATTGTAATAAAATGGCATTTTCAGTCGTTGTTATTTTATATGACTGATTAAAACACAAGTTATACCCTGAACCCGGTCTCCCCTCTGCCGCTTGCACATGGACGGGTCCCCGGTTTTTAATGGCTTCCGCGCGTGCGCAGTGAGCTCTCGGTTTGTCGGAGGGGATTTCGTTGGAAGGGTTCGAGACTGTAGTGTGGTGACTCTTCTCGGTTCTGTTTTGTGCTGCTCGGTTCTGTTCTGTTCTGTTCTGTTCAGCTGTGTGGTTCTAAGACCGTTTTATTAGATTTCATTTCGGTGAGTTTCACGCTGTAACACAAAGGCGCTGTCCGACAGATTTAGGTGAGATCACGGCACGTTTGGTCTATAAAATGGCGGCTATATTTTTGTATTATGGCTGACTGGGGGAAAGGCGTTCGCCTGCCTGATGCTACAGTGTCGGTGATGGAAATAAAATACCCGGATTCTTTTTATATCAGCTGTGATAAATCGTATTAGTGATTAGTGATCGTGTAGTTTAAGTGTGAACATCGAGGTCATCGGTGTGTGTTGCGCGCTCCCGAGGGCTCGGTATCCCTCCGCCGGGTGTAGGCCTCAGCATTGTTACAACGCGTCCAAACCAGGGGGACGCTACTGCGCATGCGCTCCAGAGGACACGCTGTGTGCTGTTTTCTTACCAATAACAGATTCGCTCACGTTCCGCGTGTCGCGTCTTTAAAAAATTTAATCCTAAATTTTTTCTTGGTTTAAATTTGAACATTTCGTTCCTGCTTAATTAGATTTTATTAACGGAGAAATGTAGCAAAATAGATCTTTCTTTCCCCCAAGCCAGCGTATCAGTTGCGGAAGTGAATGGTCACGTGATCAGGCCTCTCTTCAAAATGTCTTCTTTTTTTTTTTTTATAGTATAGTGACTTTTTTTTATTTTTTATTATACGTTCCTCAAGCAACAATCAGCGATGTGTGTTTTTAGATGCAATGAATATAAACATGCATGAGATCAGAAACTCTGCTGTATTCATGATTCTACAGATGATTCACTCTGAGATCAGTCTGATTCACCCCCCCCCTTCTTTCGTCTCACCAGGTGTCTTTTATGAATAATCAAAAGCAGCAAAAGCCAACGCTAACCGGCCAGCGTTTTAAAACACGGAAAAGAGGTGAGCGGCCTGTTTCTGTGGCCGAGTAGACTTCAGTGTGTGTGTGTGTGTGTGTGTGCGCTCATTATGGTCCTCTCCCTCGACAGATGAAAAGGAGAGATTTGACCCTACTCAGTTTCAAGAAAGTATCGTGCAAGGCTTGAACCAAACTGGCACTGATTTGGACGCGGTCGCGAAGTTCCTCGATGCCTCTGGCGCTAAGCTCGACTATCGCCGGTATGCAGAGACGCTCTTCGACATCCTGGTGGCCGGTGGAATGCTGGGTGAGCGGCGCGTCCCCCCGGGAGCACTCGCCACACCACACACACTTTACTCATCAGAAGTCCGGTTACCCTTTTAAATCTGGTACTCTCTCTCTCTCTCTCTCTCTCCGTCCCGTAAGCCCCGGGTGGGACCCTCTCTGATGACATGACCCGTACTGAGTACTGTCTCTTCACGGCAAATGAAGACCTGGAGACAATGCAAGCTTATGCTCAGGTTATTACACCATCATTATATTAATGTTTCTACAGTAACTGCTGTTTCAGGAAGTCAGATGTTTTATTGATGCCTGTAAAGAGAGACGTTCTGTGAACACTTCACTCTTTAATTATACGGGTTTTTAGTTGTGGTTCTGATTCTGTTCAATTAGAGGAAAAACTGAAACAGCCCTTTATCATGTGATAAAAACATGGTTCTGTGTATCACGACGTTGTGCTGAGAGAAAGTGTTGCAGCAGATACTTGCTATAGAACGTTGTACTTCCTCAGATTAATCTGATCTGCGTGTCCCATCGCTTGGTGTGATGCTGTACTTCACTGTGTGTGTGTAGGTTTTTAACAAGCTGATCAGGCGGTACAAGTACCTGGAGAAAGGGTTCGAAGAGGAGATCAAGAAGGTGAGAGGAACCATGTCTCCTGTGTTCATGGAGAGCTTCAGGCGTATCAGATCTGTAACTGTACTGGTTATGTAGAAGCATGAGATGTTCCTGGTGTGTTTAGTGCTGCTGAAATCTGCTTCCCGTGTGTGTGACCAGACTAACTCTTTATTTATTTATTTCCTGAATCCTGTAGCTGTTGCTGTTTTTAAAAGGCTTCACAGAATCTGAGCGTAACAAGTTGGCCATGCTGACGGGCATCCTGCTGGCCAACGGGAACATCTCCGCGTCCATCCTGAACAGCCTTTTCAACGAGAACCTGGTGAAAGAAGGTGAACTAAATAGTCGCGTGTGCGTGCAGTCATTGTGTTGGGGGGGGGGGGGGGGTTCAGTCATTTTACTGACCATCAGGGGAAGTTGACTTTAACGTGAACCCTTGTGCTGGTCTGCACTGCTCTTCTAGCTCAGTGGTGTGGATTGTGTTTCAGTAGGACTGGTTACTGCACGTTAATGAGCAGTGTGGTGGGCTACTTATTGCCCTGCTACATGTCTTCATCCATGGGTTAAAGTTCTCCTGGTCAGCAGAGGGTGTAACTCAGTGTGAGCATGAACAGGGAAATCACATGCTGTTTGGTGTTCCAGGTGTTTCTGCTGCCTTCGCCGTCAAACTGTTTAAATCCTGGATCAACGAGAAGGACATCAACTCGGTCGCCGGCATGCTGCGTAAAGTCGGCATGGACAACAGGCTCATGGTAAAACATCTCTTAGTGTGGATCAGCACACACTTTATACATGCTCTTAACCATGTCGAATATTCAGGTTTTACTCGGGAACCGTGTACCTTCTGACAATGTGCTATAGCACCTGACTTTACTCACACCCTTCCACACAATCTGGTGGAACATCTTCCCAGAAGAGTGGAGCTCATTGTAAGAACAAATGGAGACTTTCAGATTCTCACAGATCTGAAAGTGTCCACAGACTTTTGGTTCCATGTGCTATTGTGATGGTGTTGCTTTCGAACACAGCTGATGCAGAAACGATCCGCTCATGTGTGTGAACATCTTGATTTGATTTCAACGTGAGGTTTTTAGTGCATTAAATACGCTGGTGTGAATAAAACGTGTCGTTGAGAGTTAATGTCTGGGTTCTGAGACGTGGCTGATCTGGGGTTAGTGGTTTCATCCATACTGCTAGGGGAAAAGTCCAGGCTTCAGAGCGTGACCCTCACAGATGTTCAGGTGATGTGCTGGTGCTTGTGTTGGGATTTGAGTCGGGAACGGTGTTGATTGTGGTTTGATGTTCATCAGGAGCTCTTTCCGGCTAACAAGCGGAGCTGCGAGCACTTCTCCAAATACTTCACGGATGCCGGGCTGAAGGAGCTCTCGGATTTCGCCCGCAATCAGCAGTCCATCGGCGCTCGCAAAGAGCTGCAGAAAGAGCTGCAGGAGCAGATGGCTCGTGGAGAGACCCTCAAAGACGTGAGTGAACTGATCACGCTCTCTCTGTGAGAAGAGCCGTCTTCTCGTGTCGTTAACGTGCTGCGTTCGTCTCTGCAGATGAGCGGATACGTGCGCGAGGAGATGAAGAAGACCAGCATCTCCGAGCAGACCATGATCGGCATCGTATGGACGAGTGTCATGAGCTCCGTGGAGTGGAACAAGAAAGAGGAGCTCGTCACGGAGCAAGCCATCAAACACTTGAAGGTATGAGGCGGCTCTTATGGTGTCCATGCTCGTCGTTTCCATGGTGACGTGCGATTGATCTCCTCCTTGTGCTCTGTTGCAGCAATACAGCCCACTGCTGAAAGCGTTCACGACACAGGGTCTGTCTGAACTCACTCTGCTCCTGAAGATCCAGGAGTACTGCTACGACAACATCCACTTCATGAAGGCCTTCCAGAAGATTGTGGTGCTTCTCTACAAAGGTTTGTGTTTGTCAACACTTTGTTGTTTGAATGGACCTTCAGCTTTGATGGTAATTTGTGTGTGTGTGTGTGTGTGTGTGTGTGTGTAGCGGACGTTCTGAGCGAGGAAGCCATTCTGAAGTGGTACACCGACGGGCACTTGACCAAAGGCAAGAGCGTCTTCCTGGAGCAGATGAAGAAGTTTGTGGAGTGGCTGAAGAACGCAGAGGAAGGTAAAGAATCTCACATGGCTCACCATGGAGTCCTACAGGAGGTGTCTCAGGCTCATTTCCACACCGTGGATTGATTTGTTGGTTTGGTCCAGAAGAATTAATCTGCTGTTCTCTAATTATAAACGTGTGTGTGTGTGTTTCAGAGTCTGAATCTGATGAGGAGGAAGCAGACTGAGACTCTTCAGCCACTGCCCAAGTCCTTGAATGATTGTTACAGAAAGAGAGAGAGAGAGCTTGTCTTTCAAAGTTTTACTTAACCACCCCCACCCCTCCCCCTCACACTTTCCTTTTCTTTTTTTTTTTTTTCCAGCTTTATTTCCCTTCTTCAACCCTAACACTTTAGATGTTTAAGGGCTTTGTAATGGTTCGTTTTAAGATTTGTTTTTGTACCTGATCTCAAGGTTTACACTTTAAGCACCAATGTGCATCAGCAAACCAGAAATTATTTTTTCAGTAATTTGACGAGTTAAATGTGATCACGCTCAAATTAACATTCCTTTTTTTTTTTTTTTTTTTTTTTTTTTTTTTTTTTTTTTTTTTTTTGCTTAAAATATTGTGGCTGAACAACCCGAGTTAGAATCTCGCACTCCCATCATGACTGAGTAAACAGATGAGCCGGTTAAAGCCCTGCCCCTCCATAGAAACATCACTAGCATCATAGTTTTCCCTTCGAGCGGGAGACAAATGACGTCTGACTCCATGTTTGATTTCTCATTTCTTTGATCCTGTTTCTTTTTTTCTTTTTTAATAAATAAAAAAGAGAAATTATCAAGTGCCTCCTAAATTGTCTGTTTTTTCTTAACCTGCTTTGGGCTTTTGTTAATTTCATTCATGTTCAGATTATTGTCCAAAACCAACTGTAGCCTCCTTCCAACATTTGAGATGGAGTTCTAGTTCACTTTTCTGTGTGAGCTGCACTATGGCCAGAGGTGATGAAATAATCCACACCTTCTGACCAATCACAACCCAGCATTTACTTCTCGATCCTCTCCCCATGGTATTAATCCTGGTGCACTTCCTAAACTGGCCACTAACTGGCGCCATAATCTAATTTCTAATTACACTTTGTTTTGCCTCCTAATACATGAACTAATCTAAAGTACAGAAAATAAAACAATGCCTGACCTTTGGATTCTGAGGAATAAGAAGCATCCTGGTGACTTTATGCTCCTAATTTCAGTGCAAGTTTAAAAAGATATGGTTCTCCAATAAATGTCTTCTGGTTCAGAATTTGTACACACAGGATCTCATTTCTCAGATGATTGAGATCATCGCTCATGAGTAGAGACAAAATTCTTTTATTGTACAAAAATACACAATCGTTTAGTAGCAGCTTTCTGACGCTCATGTGCAAAGGACAAGTTCAAGTATGTTGAGGTTTAAACCCTCTCCCTGCTGAGCTCATTAGAGGTAGGCCAACATACACACACACACACACATTTCTATACAGTGTGCAAACTGCTCATTTGTGTGTCTAATGCAAAAAAAAAAAGAAGAAAATGGGGTGTGATTACATCATAAACCAAGCGGCTGTGTGAGATGAGGCATGACTGTAGGGTTTAGAAAGTTAGAGATTTACTTTTAAGGTGAAAAATGAATTCGCTTTAAATGTTTTGAACCTTTTTTGGAACAGTTCTTGGTGTCAAACCGGTCGCTTTTCTGTTCCACGTGTGAAAGTTCATGTTTTAATACCTGAAACTAAAGAAACAGCACAATGGGTTGGAATTAACTCCTGACCTGTTGCCTGGGTGTAAAAGTGTCCAATATGGCAACCCAAATCACCATAGACTACTGACAGCAACCACTGCAGCAGACACAGGTTTGGGTTACTGTCATGTGACACATGAGGGACACACACACACACACACACACACACGTGGTGGTGTTTTTTAAGGAGCGGCTCATCCAGGCTTCTGAAATAACCTACTGCCAGGTGCTGCTTTTACACACACAGCTCCAGTTACATTCACCAAGAAACACAAGGGCAAACACACACACACACACACACACACACACACGTTTGTAAACGTGGAGGGGTGGGGGGTGAGTGCATCTTATCAGGTGGTTTTTTTTTTTCCCTTCTTCTTCCTGTCCTTGTTTTTAGAAATAAAATATACAAGTTTCTTGTAGTTCTGTCCGTAATGAGGTGAAGAGAAAGTCTTTACATGTAAACATGGAGCTGCTGGAGCAGGACGAGGGCTCTCACACACCTGCATTATCTCCGGCTCGCATCTGCAACACACACACACACACACTCTTTAGTGTACATAAAGATCAGATTTTAAAACATTTCTCTGTGATACTTTATTGAAACCCCCCTAAGAAAGCTGTCGTGTTCAGACCATGGACAGCTATAATGCAGTTTCCACCCCTGCAGGCCACAATCTTCTACAAATCTCTGTTTGTGAAAGCAGGTTCAATCACTGTGTGAGTGTAAAGAGTTATTTGCCTTGAAACAGGTAAATTGTGGCGCTCCTCAAGGCTCGCTCTCAGGCCCGCTGTTGTTTTTCCTCATATCTGATATTTAGGACATTATTCTGACGCTTGGCATTAATTTTCACTGCTGTGCTGATGGTGCTCAGTTATAAATATCTGCTAGACCAGATCACTGGGTTAGCAGGTTGTATTAGTGAGACTCTCTCTCTCTCTCTCTCTCTCTCTCTCTCTGCCTAAACACAGTCATCAGTCAGAAAACTCATAACCCATAACATGTGGAATGTTGCCAAGATAACAGGAACATACTGTCCATAAGCCATACAGAGACGTTAGTTCAGACGCTTCTAGTAACTTCTAGATTACGTTACTCAACACCGCTGAGGATGGATCACGTCAATCGCCAAAAACACCAGCTAAAACAAAATGCAGAAGTTGGAGGACATCAGGTCTATAAGCTCCTCCTCCTGCCTCTCTGAAACCTGATTAGTTCATCCTGAGATTCACAAGGTCCTACTCTTGCCCTCTAGTCTGCTCAGGTGGCTTTACCTTTCAGTAAGTTCCTCCTTCTTCCATCCTGATGCCAACCAGCTCCTGGTGGGTACATTGTGAGGTCAACAAGTTATCCTTCCATCCTGAAAGCCTCAGCTTTCTACTTTCTAAATCCCTGAAACTCCTCCAACAACCAGAGGTTACTTCTCAATCTTCTTCTCCTCTATAGTTCATCCTACAGCCCCAGGCTCCTGAACTGTCCATCCTGACACTCACAAGATCTTACTCCCATTCTAAAACCTTCAAGTTCCTACACCTTCTATCTTCATGCCACATTCCCATATACTGCTACTGAAACTAGCTTTAAATAAATCCAGAGAAAAGGAGCAACACAACTAATCCAGTGTGTGTGTGTGTGTGTGTGTGTGTGTGTGTGTGTGTGTGTGTGAACTGTGACTTTGCTCCAACACACCTGACTCCACACATCAGCTCTCAGGACAGGTGTGTTAGAGCTGCGGAGAAACACGAAACTCTGTGAGGCCACAAATCAGACACGAGAACAGATTTACTACACAACCTGGCAAACTGTACACAACACACACACACACACACACACACACAGAAACAGTTAACATTGAGAGTTTAGTGAGGATACATCATGTCTCACACACACACACACACACACACACACACACACACACATACCTGCTAAACTCTAAAGGGTGTTACACAACACAACCTCCAATCCCTTCACATACACACACCTTTGTCCTGACCGGAAGTGACTAACAGCACCTCCTCACACACTCACCATTCTCCTCTGATTTCCGAGGCAGAAGGTACAGATGGGTCTGAGCGCGCTCCCGCCTCCGCCTCCGTGCACGAGGGCCTCTCGGTGTCGCGTGCACGGCGGTCCGTCTCCTCCGCTGTCGGCGAGCAGCAGCACGTTGGCGAGGTGCGCGATGTAGCTGGAGGCGAGGCGCAGGGTCTCGATCTTGGACAGCTTGCGGTCTGCGGGTTCTGTGGGTATGAGGGTGCGCAGGGCGCTGAACGCCGTGTTCACGCTGTGAGTGCGGTCCCGCTCGCGCGCGTTCGCCGCCTGCCGCTGCTTGCTCACCCCGACCAGCCTGAGCCTGGGACCTCCTCCGGCACCTCCTCCGGCACCTCCTCCGGGACCACCGCCGCGCCCGGGCACCGAGAAGGAGACGGAACGCGCGCGGCCGCCCGCTCCCTCCGCGCCCTCCGCCCACTTCTCCGACGAGCTCTCGCTGCCGCTGTCCGGTTCCGAGGGGTCCGAAAGGGGCTCGCGCGCCCGCTGAATCGCGCGCTCGTGCTCGGCGGATTTCATGGCGCACACAGACGGAGAGCTGCTCGTGCCCGCGCTGCACGGCTGGAGCTCGTGGCTCCCCATAACACTACTGCCGTCGCCGCGGACGCTCGTGCCGCTTTAATGCGCGGTGAAAATAGCACGCGGATCTGGTGCCGCGTCGCTCGCGCGTGCCATAGCTGGCATAACGAATCCTTTTCTGGGACTCTGGACGCCACCACGCGGGACAGGTGGAGCCCAGGAGAGAGGTGTGTGTGTGTGTGTGTGTGTGTGTGTGTATTTATAAACACAAGCACATGCGTAATTGCATAATTACAATGAATATTTATTGTAAGTCTTTCTCTCTTAATGTCTTTATAAACGCATAACTTTCTATACTCAAACGAATCAAATGTTTTCAAAGCTCCCACGTGCACGTGTCTTGTGACGTCATTGCCGAGCGCGTTGTTGTGGTCGTTTCTCCTCCTCGCGACTCTCGGACCGGTGAGTTTCTAAGCGCTTTAAACTGTTCAGTAATGAATGGATGAAGCTCCAGGCAGCCACAGTTCACTCCTAAAGATCAACTAAGAGCACAAAAGGTTTTATTCGGTGAAAGATACAGTGATATTAATAGAAGGCGGTCGTTTGGGGGCGGGATTTGAAGAAGAATCCGCTAAATTTATGCTAATTTATGCTGATGTATGTAAATAGATGTTAATTGGCTCGCTTTATATCAGTGGAATTTCGGAAGCGCAATCAGCCTCATGTGTACTACAGATGTTTTGTGAATACAGCACCAGCACTCATCTTTTCTTCCCTGTATTTAGCTTCAGTATCTGAAGGAAAACCCCTCGAGGTCAGTGGTAGATCTTTATCATGAGATGTGATCTACGATGCCGCATACGTTCTTCAGTTTCATACGAATAACAGACACGTATATAAACAGTCAGTGATCAGGATCCAGATGATCCTGGAGTACACTTTTATTTACCGTCAAACTCTGAAGAGAAGCATGGAGATGTTTAGGAGAGATGCAGTGGAGTTTATAACCCGATTGTTTAACAGGATTCTGGAAGGTGAGAAGATGCCTGAGGAATGGAGAAGGAGTGTGCTGGTACTGATCTTTAAGAATAAGGGAGATGTGCAGATCTGCAGTAACTACAGGGGAATTAAGTTGATCAGTCACACCATGAAGTTCTGGGAAAGAGTAGTGGAAGCCAGGCTGAGAGAAGAGGTGAGCAGCAGTATGGTTTCATGCCGAGGAAGAGCACCACAGACGCCTTGAATATACAAGAAAAAATAAAACAGGTCTCTTATAAAGATTCATTTTAGCTGAAATTGCAAACATCAAAATAAAAATAAAAATAAAAAAGTACATTTAAAATGACAGCATCTTCTGTGTTTCCTGTGCAGAGCACTCCAGAGTATAGCAGGTGGTGTGTCAGTAATAATGGTCCGTGGGGAAACGCAGCACTCCGTGTGTAGTTAAATGGACTAGAATAATGCTTTATTTGTATTTAAATTACTCAAATTACTCTAGGAATCGTTTCAGCCCAAAAATAAATGAACATTATTATCTTTTTTTTTATGTACACACACACTCACTATTACTCACACTTACACACACACTTTCACACTCCCTCCCTCTCACACACACACACACACACACACACACACACACACACACACACACACAGCCTCAGTGCTTGCTGGTTGGTGTTCAGAATCAGACACAGATCATAAAAAGCTCTGCACCAAAAACAAGGAAAAAGTGCAGTTTTGTGCCTTTACCTATTTATTTATTTTGCAAGTGTGAGCGTGTACAGCTGCAGGTATGCTCTCTCTCTCTCTCTCTCTCTCTCTCTCTATCCCCCCCCATGCAGGTAAAACCACAACAAACACTTGTGCTGATGTCAGCGCCTTCATGTGACACGTCCAAAACAGATCATTTTCATCTACTAGCAGCACCAAGGCACTGGACCATGAACCACACAGAAACCCCACCCTGATCCTCCCCACCCTAAACCACCCTGGCCCCGCCCACCCTAAACCACCCTGGCCCCGCTTACAGGAATGTTACACTTTTTATTATACTTGCGAACCAATCTTAATAAAGAGAGGGGAGGGGGTGGGGCCATGTCTATGTCTGTTATCAAAAATAACAAAAAAAAGAAGCAAGACAACAAAAGTCCTGACACTTCAGGTTCCACATCTAAACACGTCCTGTTCCACAAAACATACTGCTACCGGAGAATCCAGAATTTTCTGTTTCTCTACAGAACCATGAATGATGTGATAAAGCTCTGACCTCACACCCCTGAACTCACTGATATAAACTTCACCTGCACCAATTAACACCACAATCCACCCCACCCTACCCCACCCCGCCCCCCTTCCCCTCCCCACCCCTCCCTGCCCTGCCCTGCCCCACCCCTTCTTGCGCCGTTTAGTAAAGACAAAAGTCCAATAAGCAGCGTCTGGTCCCGTCCTCAGGAGGTGTAGTGGTTAATGTCACAGTCTCTGCTGCATGAACTCCCTGGTTCAAGCCTCACCTTCAATTTAGTGGTGTTCTTCTAGTTTAAGACGAGAAATAAACAGGAGAAAAGAGCAGTCAGCAACATCTGCTCTCATCCCAGTGTGGTGTAGTGGTGCTCATCACCGTCTCTGCTCTATGAGGTCCCTGGTTTGATCCTCAGCTTCAGCTTTTGTTTGTTGTAGTATGTAGAATAGAAAAGTGAAATGTGCATTAAAACAGCTTGTTAGTATGAGATCCTGTGGCTCAGTTGGATGAGCTTCACCTCTGGGTTGAGAGGTTGCTGGTTCAAACCCCGGCCAGGACTCTGGGATATGAGATGGTTGCGTGAAAGGTTCAGGTTGAGAATTGTGAAGGTTCTGGAAAGAGCTGCATGGAAGGTTCAGAATGTGAGAAGGTATCGGAGGGCGTAAGGTGAGAAGGGGGGCAATATC
>JAAIIK010018798.1:0-12712 GCA_014706435.1 Silurus glanis | reverse complement strand
GCACGGCCTCTGGAGTCCGCCTTAGGCGTCGCTCGGCCTCTGGACACCCCCAAGGACATCTTCCTGCTCCCGGTCTCCAACAAAAGCATCACTAGATCGCCGATCCCAGCTGCAGACGTAGCTCCGCTCCTGACCTCCGTGCTGGACATCACTCCGCTCCAGACCTCCACAGTGGGCGTCACTCCGCCCCTGATCACCGCCGAGGGCGTCGCTCGGTCTCTGGTCTCTGCCGTGGGGGTCGCTCAGCCTCTGGACTTCGCTACGGGTGCAGTTTGGTCTCTATCCTACGCCAGAAGCGTCTCTCCGTTCCCGGTCTCCGCCGAAGACGTCGCTCCGTTGCGGGTCTCCGGGGTGGACATCGCTCCGCTCCAGTCCTCCGTGCTGGGCGTCACTCTGCTCCAGTCCTCCCCAGTGGGCGTCAGTCCGCCCCTGATCGCCGCCGAGAGCGTCACTCGGTCTCAGGTCTCGGCCGTGGAGGTCACTCAGCCTCTGGACTCTGAAGACGTCACTCTGCCTCCAGCCTCCGCTGTAGACGTATCTCCGTCTCCAGGATCCGCTGCAGGTGTCCCTCCGTCCCTGGTCTCCGCTACAGGTGGCTCTCCGTCTCCAGCCTTCACCTTGCCTCCGGTCTTCGCCCTGCCTCCGGTCTTCGCCGGTGGTTTCGCTCCGTCCCTGGCCTCCGCAGTGAGCTGCACGCCGTTTTGGACCTCCGCTGGGGCCGTGGTTCCGTCCCGTGTCTTCGGAATAGACGTCGTCCGGTTCCGGCTCACCGCCAGGGTTGTCGGTCCGCCTCGAGTCCCTCCCGGTTTTCCCCGGTTCCGCGGCGATTCTGACCGGGTCCCTTTTGACCCTGGACAGCCACCAGGGCCCTCCTCGGAGTGCCCAGGCCCTCCGGGCATCTGTGGGTTTGGGGCATCAGGTGCCGCCCCCTGGGGGGGGGGGGGGGGGGGGGTTGATGTCAGGTATCCACCTGCCATGCCCCCTTTGGTGGCTCTCTAAGCCTCCGCTCTTCCTAGAGCTCCAGGTTTAACTACGCACACCTGGGGCTCATCATCAATCATGCCTCCACTCTCTCTGGAGATCCAGGCTTAATCACGCTCACCTGGGGCTCATCATCACTCCACCCCGCTTCTATATAAGCTCCTCACTCACACTCACTCCCCGTTCGTTATTGTATGTGTTTATGGTTTCATGCAGGACTCTATATGTTCCGTTTCTTCCGGACTCCAATATCCTGCACCGGCTGTGCGTTTCCTTTCAGCGCATCTTGGATCAGTGTGTGTGTGAGTGTGTGTGTGAGCGTGTGCGTGTGTGCTTGTGTGTATCTCTCTCCCTTACTCTCGTCATTGAAAGCCGCCTCCGTTTCATTCGCACCGTGATACGCACCTTAAAACAGACCACTCGAAAATTAGAACGTAAATGGCATCAAACAAAATTAACAGTATTTCAAATAACATTGAAGGAGAGCCTCCTAATTTATAGAAAATCTCTTAGTGCTGCTGATCAGCATATTTCTCCACCCTCATAGAAAATAACAAGCAGAATCCTAGATTTTTATTCTGTACTGCAGCAAAATGACCAGGAAATAAAAGCACTGCACTCACATGCACACCATGCATAGGTAGTAATGATTTCATCAACTTTTTTAATAATAAAATTGAAAACATCAGGCAAAAACCCAGCCATTAGGGAGGCACAAGCCAGTGCACTCTTAGTGCCGGTCCCAAGCCCGGATAAATGGGGAGGGTTGTGTTAGGAAGGGCATCCAGCGTAAAACATGTGCCAAATCAAATATGTGGGTCACGATTAAGAATTTCATACCGGATCGGTCGAGGCCCGGGTTAACAACGACCGCCACAGGTATCGTTAGCCAACAGGGTACCGGTGGAAATTGGGCTACTGTTGGCCGAAGGAGGAGAAGGAGAGGAGGAAGACATCTACAGAGGCGACAGGGAAAGGAGAAGTGTAGGAGAGTGGAGGTTCGGGTTGGTACTTTAAATGTTGGCACTATGACTGGTAAAGGGAGAGAGATAGCTGATATGATGGAGAGGAGAAGGGTAGATATGTTGTGTGTTCAGGAGACCAAGTGGAAAGGGAGTAAGGCCAGAAACATTGGAGGTGGGTTTAAACTGTTCTATCATGGTGTGGATGGAAAGAGAAATGGTGTAGGGGTGATTCTGAAGGAAGAGTACAGTAAGAGTGTAGTGGAGGTGAAGAGAGTTTCTGATAGGGTGATGATCGTGAAGGTGGAAGTTAAAGGGATGATGATAAATGTCATCAGTGCCTATGCTCCACAAGTCGGCTGTGAGATGGAGGAGAAGGAAAGATTCTGGAGTGAATTAGATGAAGTGGTAGATGGTGTACCTAGAAATTAACGATTGGTGATTGGGGCAGACTTTAATGGACATGTAGGTGAGGGGAACAGAGGTGATGAGGAGGTGATGGGTAGGTATGGCCTAAAGGAGAGAAATGTGGAAGGGCAGATGGTGGTAGATTTTGCTAAAAGGATGGAAATGGCAGTGGTGAACACGTATTTTAAGAAGAAGGAGGATCAGAGGGTGACCTATAAGAGTGGAGGAAGGTGCACACAGTTGGACTATGTTCTATGTAGGAGATGCAACCTGAAGGAGATTGGAGACTGTAAGGTGTTGGCAGGGGACAGTGTAGCTAGACAGCATCGGATGGTGGTCTGTAGGATGGTTTTGGAGGCAAAGAAAAAGAGGAGGAGAGTGAGGACTGAAAGAAGAATAAGATGGTGGAAACTGAAGGTGGAAGACTGTAGTGTGAGGTTCAGGGAAGAGGTCAGACAGAGGCTCGGTGGTGGTGAAGAGGTGCTGGATGATTGGGAAACTACTGCAGGAGTGATGAGGGAGGCAGCTAGAAAGGTACTTGGTGTGACATCTGGAAATAGAAAGGAAGAGAAAGAGACGTGGTGGTGGAATGAGGAAGTGCAGGAGAGCATAAGGAGAAAGAGGTTAACAAAACAGAAGTGGGATCGACAGGGTGATGAGAAAAGTAGGCAGGAGTACAAGGAGATGCGGCAGCAGGTAAAGAGGGATGTGGCGAAAGCCAAGGAAAAGGCATACGAGGAGCTGTATGAGAGGTTGAACACTAAGGAAGGAGAAAAGGCTTTGTACAGATCGAGCTGGGAAGGATGTGTTGCAAGTTAGAGCAATAAAGGATGGAGATGGAAATGTGTTGACTAGTGAGGAGAGTGTGTTGAGAAGATGGAGGGAGTATTTTGAGCAGCTGATGAACGAGGAAAATGAGAGAGAGAGAAGGTTGGATGATGTGGAGTTAGTAAAGCAGGAAGTGGATAGGAATAGTAAGGAGGAAGTGAGAGCAGCGATTAAGAGGATGAAGAGTGGAAAGTCGGTTGGACCAGATGACATACCGGTAGAAGCATGGAGATGTTTAGGAGAGATGGCAGTGGAGTTTTTAACCAGATTGTTTAACAAGATTTTGGAAGGTGAGAGGATGCCTGAGGAATGGAGAAGGAGTGTGCTGGTACCAATCTTTAAGCATAAGGGAGATGTGCAGACCTGCAGTAACTACAGGGGAATTAAGTTGATCAGTCACACCATGAAGTTATGGGAAAGAGTAGTGGAAGCCAGGCTGAGAGAAGAGGTGACCATCTGTGAGCAACAGTATGGTTTCATGCCGAGGAAGAGCACCACTGATGCCTTATTTGCTTTGAGAACGTTGATGGAGAAGTATAGAGAAGGACAGAAGGAGCTGCATTGTGTATTTGTGGATTTAGAGAAAGCGTATGACAGAGTGCCAAGAGAGGAGTTGTGGTATTGTATGAGGAAGTCAGGTGTGTCAGAGAAGTATGTGAGGGTGGTGCAGGACATGTATGAGGACAGTGTGACAGCAGTGAAGTGTGCAGTAGGAACGACAGACTGGTTCAAGGTGAAGGTTGGACTGCATCAAGGATCGGCCCTGAGCCCTTTCCTGTTTGCAGTGGTGATGGACAGGTTGACGGACGAGGTCAGACAGGAGTCTCCCTGGACTATGATGTTTGCGGATGATATTGTGATTTGTGGTGAGAGTAGTGAGCAGGTTGAGAAGAGCCTGGAGAGGTGGAGATATGCGCTGGAGAGGAGGGGAATGAAAGTCATTAGGAGTAAGACAGAGTACATGTGCGTGAATGAGAGGGAGGGCAGTGGAGTGGTGCGGTTTCAGGGAGAAGAGGTGGAGAAGGTGGATGAGTTCAGGTACCTGGGGTCAACAGTGCAAAGTAATGGAGAGTGTGTTAGAGAAGTAAAGAAAAGAGTGCAGGCAGGGTGGAGTGGGTGGAGAAGAGTGACAGGAGTGATTTGTGATAGTAGAGTATCTGCAAGAATGAAAGGAAAAGTTTATAGGACTGTGGTGAGACCTGCGATGTTGTATGGTTTAGAGACAGTGGCATTGAGTAAAAGGCAGGAAGCGGAGCTGGAGGTAGCAGAGCTGAAGATGTTAAGGTTTTCGTTGGGAGTGACGAGGATGGACAAGATTAGAAATGAGTTTATTAGAGGGACAGCGCATGTTGGACGTTTTGGTGACAAGGTGAGGGAGGCGAGATTGAGATGGTTTGGACATGTGCAGAGGAGGGACATGAGTTATATTGGTAGGAGAATGCTGAGGATGGAGCCACCAGGTAGGAGGAAAAGAGGACGACCAAGGAAGAGGTTCATGGATGTGGTGAGAGAAGACATGCAGGTAGTTGGTGTAAAAGAGGCAGATGTAGAGAACAGGGTGGTATGGAGACGGATGATCCGCTGTGGCGACCCCTAATGGGAGCAGCCGAAAGAAAAAGAAGAAGAAGAAAACATCAGGCAAAAATCCAGACAATTAAAATAAATCCAAATTATTTTACAAGTAACCCTGTAGACAGCAGTGTAATTATAACAGACAATCAATTACAAAGTTTTACTCCTATTCATGAGAATGACTTAATTTAATTAATTTCCTCATCAAAATCATCAACCTGCATTCTCGATCCCTCGCCTACAAGTTTCCTCAAACAGATCATTCCAGAGGTAATTGAACCTGTTTTAAAAATAATAAACTCTGCCATTAGCACTGGTTTTGTACCTAAATCCTTCAAACTGGCAGTTATCCACCCCCTAATTAAGAAACCTGACCTTCACCCTGTCAGCTGTCCAATTACAGGCCAATATCAAATCTCCCCTTTATCTCCAAAATTTTAGAAAAGGTTATAGCACAGCAGTTCTGCTCACATCTACTTATGAATAACATTTTTGAAATGTATCAGTCAGGATTTCGGCCTCATCATAGCACAGAGACGGTGCTAGTTAAGGTGGTAAATGACCTGCTATTGGCCTCTGATCAGGGTTTTGTCTCTTTACTTGTTTTGCTCGACCTCAGTGCAGCTTTTCACACCATTGATCATAATCTCCTGCTTGCTGGACTTGAGAACGTTGTTGGAATAAAGGGAACAGCTCTCTCTTGGCTCAGGTCTTATTTGACTGATCGCTATCAGTTTGTTAATGTAAATTGTGAGTTCTCCACACTCTCTGAGGTAAAGTTTGGTGTTCCTCAAGGATCTGTCTTAGGCCCACTGCTTTTCTCTTTATATCTGCTGCCTCTTGGTGAAATTATACATAAACATGGTATTCACTTCCATTGCTATGCTGATGATACACAGCTGTATATTTCAGCAAAGCCAGATGAGAGAGATCAGCTTAACAATGTTGAGGAGTGTGTAAAGGACATTAGACAGTGGATGCTTGATAACTTTCTTCTGCTCAACTCACATAAGACAGAAGTACATTTACTAGGACCACATGCAGCTAGAAGCAAACTTTCTGATTCCGTAGCATCTATGGATGGTGTTTCTCCAAGACCTTGGTGTGATTATTGACCAGAGTCTTTCCTTTGAGGCTCACGCGAATAATATTACCAGGATCGCCTTCTTTCACCTTAGAAATATTGCTAAAATTAGAAATATGATGTCGTTACAGGATGCAGAAAAACTAGTTGATGCTTTTGTAACATCTAGATTAGACTACTGTAATGCTTTACTGTCTGGGTGTTGGAGTAAGTGCAGAAATAAGCTTCAGTTAGTTCAGAATGCAGCCCTGTTTTAATCATCTACACTGCTCCCAATTACATCTCACACTGATTATAAAATACTACTACTGACGTATAAAGCACTTAACGCTCTCATGCCGCAGTATCTGAGTGAACTTCTGTACCAGTATGATCCTCCACGCCTACTTAGATCAAAAGGTGCAGGAACATACACACCAGAACCAGCAGGTTCAGGACCATTTTTTTTCCATCCACTATCACACTATTGAACTCTACACTACACCATTATATCACTGTATAAACACTGTATATAACTTCTGTACAATTATACGTACAATGTACATATTGATTAAATTCAATTCATTTTTATTTGTATAGCGCTTTTAACAATAAACATTGTCTCAAAGCAGCTTTACACAGATAATGTGGTGATTAAAAGTGAATATGTTCTTTATAAGTGTAAGTTTGTCCCTGATGAGCAAGCCGGTGGTGACTGTGGTGAGGGAAAAACTCCCCGAGATGGCATAAGGAAGAAACCTTGAGAGGAACCAGACTCAAGAGGGAACCCATCCTCATCTGGGTGGCACCGAATGTCCATTTGTGGCAGATATATGATGTTGCAGGGTACAGTAATGATGATCAGAAGCGAAAAGTAGTCCTGAGTCAGTGTAGCAGTCTGTTGACATTAACTACAGTCCAATCCATCCTCAAAGCTCCCGTTCTTACTCCGGAATTTCATGGAACCACCCAAGGTATTGATGAGAAACCGTCCCAAGCTGCACAGAGTGGCCTCCAGTCGAAGAGAACACTATCCAGAGGCAGGCCTGGACGAAGTGGGAAGATCCACGGAGGGGAGAGGGGCAGGAACAGTGGTCACTGGAGCCTCAGGAGCATGTTTAACTTGACCGAGAGAGAGAGAGAGAGAGAGAGAGAGAGAGAGAGAGAGAGAGAGAGAAGGGGGTGAATGTCATAGTTAATGTCACTGTGCAGTTTGGACTTCGGCAAGACTCGCTATGGCAGCATAACTACAAGGGAGAACCAGAAGTTAACACAGACATGAGGGATCTCTGGGATAGGAGACGACCCACCACACCACCATCAACAAACCTAAGTGAACATGTGAGAGTGAGGGGACGACAACATCCAAATATCCCATTTCACCAAACACTCTATATCCATGTTCCCTCCAGATCTGCACCTTTACCTAAAAAAAATCTACTGATCAAAGGCTTGACTAAATAAATGTGTTTTCAACCTTGACTTGAACACTGAGACTGTGTCTGAGTCCCGAACACTGACTGGAAGGCTGTTCCATAACTGTGGGGTTTATAAGAGAAAGATCTGCCCCCTGCTGTAGTCTTCGATATTTGAGGAACCAACAGATAGCCTGCACCTTTGATCTAAGTAGGCGTGGAGGATCATAAAACGTTACAGTAGTCTAATCTAGATGTTACAAAAGCATCAACTAGTTTTTCTGCATCCTGTAACGACATCATATTTCTAATTTTAGCAATATTTATAAGGTGAAAGAAGGAGATCCTGGTAATATTATTCACGTAAGCCTCAAAGGAAAGACTAGGGTCAATAATAACACCAAGGTCTTTGACAGCTGTACATGCTGAAACAGAAACACCATTCAGAGATGCTACGTAATCTGAAAGTTTACTTCTAGCTGCATGTGGTCCTAGTAAAAGTACTTCCATCTTATCTGAGTTGAGCAGAAGAAAGTTATCAAGCATCCACTGTCTAATGTCCTTTACACACTCCTCAACATTGTTAAGCTGATATCTCACATCTGGCTTTGCTGAAATATACAGCTTTGTATCATCAGCATAGCAATGGAAGCAAATACCATGTTTATGTATAATTTAACCCAGAGGCAGCAGATATAAAGAAAAAAGCAGTGTCCCTAAGACAGATCCTTGAGGAATACCAAACTTTACCTCAGAGAGTGTGGAGAACTCACCATTTACATCAACAAACTGATAGCGATCAGTCAAATAAGACCTGAGCCAGGAGAGAGCTGTTCCCTTTATTCCAACAACATTCTCCAGTCCAGCAAGCAGGGGATGATGATCAATGGTGTGAAAAGCTGCACTGAGGTCGAGCAAAACAAGTAAAGAGACAAAACCCTGATCAGAGGCCAATAGCAGGTCATTTACCACCTTAACTAGCGCCGTCTCTGTGCTATGATGAGGCCGAAATCCTGACTGATACATTTCATAAATGTTATTCCTCAGTAGATGTGAGCAGAACTGCTGCGCTATAACCTTTTCTAGAATCTTGGCGATAAAGGGGAGGTCATGATTTTCATGAGGAAATATATGAAATGAAGTCGTTCTCTTGAATAGGAGTAAAACTTTGTAATTGATTGTTATAATTACACTGCTGTCTACAGGGTTATTTATAAAATAGTTTGGATTGATTTTAAAAATTTGATTCTTGCCTGATGTTTTCAACTTTATTATTAAAAAAGTTGATGAAATCATTACTACCTATTGAGGGTGTGCATGTGAGTGCAGTGCTTTTATTTCCTGTTCATTTTGCTGCAGTACACAATAAAAATCTAGGATTCTGCTTGTTATTTTCTATGAGGGTGGAGAAATATCCTGATCAGCAGCACTAAGAGATTTTCTAGAACTCAGGAGATTCTCCTTCCATGCTATTTGAAATTCTGTTAATTTTGTTTGATGCCATTTACGTTCTAATTTCCGAGTGGTCTGTTTTAAGGTGTGTGTATGATCATTATACCACTGTGCTGATTTTTTTCTCCCTGATCATTTTGGTCTTAAGGGGAGCTCCATCATCTAGAGTATAACTAATGTTGATTCTAGGTATTCAGTGGCCCAGTCGAGCTCTGCGAGGTCAGATGGAGATCTATTTAATATCGTAATTTCTGGAACATTATTGAAAAAACTCGCTGCTGTAGCTGACATGAATGTACGCTTAACACGGTAACGTGGTGAGGTAGTAATGCAATGACTGAGGCAGATTTTAAAAGAGATGAGGTAATGGTCTGAAATAGCTTCAGACTGTGGAATTATGACAAAATTTTTTATTTTAATCCAAATTAATAAATCAAGAGTGTGTCACCACTATGAGTGGGTCCTATAACATTCTGATTAATTCCAACTGAATCTAGAATGGACACAACAGCTGCTCTTAAGGAGTTTTCCTGATTATCAAAATGAATATTAAAGTCACCAACAATTAATGCTTTGTGTAAATAAGTAGCAAAATTTCTGATGAAATCTGCAAATTCTATGAGAAAATCAAAGTCGGGCCCCTGGGGGTCTATAAAAAATAATGAATGGAATAGACTGACTGGACCTGCTTTTGGACACTGAATATTTTATGCTGGTGTAAAGAACTTCAAATGTTTTACATTTGTGTTTAGTCTTTTGTGTGACGTTTAGATTATTATTATAAACAGCTGCGACTCCACCTCCTCTGCCATTTAGACAGGGCTGGTGTATGTAACTATACCCAGGAGGACTCGCTTCATTTAATGTTACATATTCATTCGGTTTAATCGGTCCAATCCTTTCTTTAGATCAGAGGTGCTGGCTGTGCATTCAGTCCAATTTAATTTAATGTTAATCAGGTTACTTAAAAAGACTTTCTGAGACTTTCTACATTTTGGTTTCGCTCGGGGGACAGACACAGTCTCAATTTGGTGGATCCTGAGTGATGACTCTGTACAGCTAGCAGACGGTCAGTTAAGCCTGTCTGTCTGCTCCCTAACTAGTTTAACTAGTGCTGTTCTGAGATTATGACCTATACTACAAGAAATAAGAGCAGCACCATCCCGAGTGGGACGGATACCATCCCGCCCTAACAGTCCAGCCTTGCCCTCAAATTGTTTTTGGAGCACCACTCGGACATCCAGCAGTTCAGCGACCATAACCTGCTGTAGGCTACATCGCCACGTCGCATTGGGATGGGGTCAGAGCATGTTACCTCTGACTGTCAAAGGCGTATATCATTAGCTCCTGTGTGAAAATCTTAGAGAACCTGTGCTTTCCTAAAAACCTAAGCTGACCTGCTATGTCTGGCACCCTGGCTTCTGGTATACACATGACCTGTGGTTCTGGTGCCCCTAATGGTCTAGCTAATTTCACTTGCCTCAAAATAGAGTCTCCTATAACCAGAGCTCTTCCAGGTTACTCAGTGGATGCTTCACTGTGGAAATCAAACCTGTTGGACACCTGAAGCGGAGAGGTATTGTGCTCCCATGGGCAAGCCTTAGCATTAGCTTTGGCTTTGCGATTATGCTGATCTGGCTGACCACACTGGTGTCATCTGCATACTTGATGAAGAAGTTGTAGTTATACAGAGGAGTACAGTCATGGGTGAAAGGGAGTAGATTAGTGGGCTCATAACACAGCCCTGTGGGATGAAAGTGTTTAGAATGAGGGTTGAGGATACCTGTTTGCCCAACCTAACAGATTGAGGTCTGTTGGTGAGAAAGTCCAGAATCCATCTGCAAGTGGAGGTGCAGATACCAAGGTCACTGAGCTTAGTGATCAGTACAGTGGGGAGGAATGTATTGAACGCAGAGCTAAAGTCAATGTACAGCATTCTGATGTAGGTGTTGCTTTTATCCAGGTGGGTGAGGGTTGAATGAAGAGCCGTGGATACAGCAGCCTCTGTCGACTTGTTCGGGCGATAGGCAAACTGGTGTGGATCCACTGGAGGTGGCAGGCCCGCAGTGAGGTGATTCAGAACCAGTTTCGCAAAGCACTTCATAACAATAGGGGTGAGTCCAACTGGGCGAAAGTCATTCAGGCATTCGGCAGCTGAGTGCTTAGGCACTGGAATGATGGTTGTGGTCTTCAGGCATGTAGGGAGCCAGCGACAGGTTTAAAATGTCATTGAAAACCTGTGCCAGTTGTCCAGCGCATGCTCTGAGAACACATCCCGGTATGCCATCCAGACCAGCTGGCTTGCGTGCATCCACTCTGCTAAACACTGAATATACATTCATTGTTAAGAGTGAAAGTGGGCTGTGAGCAGTAGAAGAGTCAGTGGTTGAGGTGAAATGTCCTATGCCTTGATCGAAATGAGCAAAAAAGTGATTGAGTTCGTCCGGTAGGAAGCCACTGCTGGTTGGTTGAGCTGTAGGTTTGTAGTCTGTGATGGTCTGGATGCCTTTCCAAATGCATTCTGCGGTCAGAATTGTGGAAGTGCTCTTCTATGTTAAGTTTAAATGTGATGCCTGATGCCTCTTTTCAGGTTGGCTCTGGCTCTGTTGTAGCCAGAGTTAAAAGAGCAGCATCTCTTGCTTTCAACAGGAGACGGACTTCAGAGTTCATCCATGGCTTCTAATTAGGAAGGCATTTCTTGTGTTTGATGGTAGTGATCATGTGTTGATATGGTCTAAAACAGGTGATGTGTAACTGTCCATGTCTCTGTGAGAGTCCAGTGTGGCCTGTGAGGCAAACATGTTCCAGTCAGTATCCTGAAACTGTTGCTGTAGAGAAGAAATGGCTCCCTCTGGTGACACCTTTACTGTCCTCACAGCTGGTTTCACCTGTTTGATCAGTGTTGTGTATTTGGGTAGCAGGAACAAAGAGAGGTGATCAGACTGACCCAAATGGGGGAGGGGAATGGTGTATGCCCCAGGAATGTTTGTGTATACCTGGTCCAGTCTTTTGTCCCCTCTGGTAGAGCAGGAGACATTATGATGTAGTACAGATCTCATGTTGGAGTGATTGAAGTCTCCAGCAACAACAATAGCTCCTTCGGGATGTGCAGACTGTTGTTTGCTGATAGCTGCGTGCAGTTCCTCCATAGCTAGTTTAGTGTTAGCATCCGGAGGAATGTATACTGCAGTCACAACAATTGCTGAGAATTCTCTCGGTAAATTAAAGGGTCTGCACTTAATCATCAAATATTCTAAAAGCAATTACTGTCTGTAACAGTAGAGTCCGTGCAGCATAATTATAAATTTTAAAACTAATTTATACATTTAAAAAGTGTATTTGTGTTCTATTTATCTGTGTAAAGCTGTTTTGAGAGCTGTTTCTGTCTCTGTGTCTGAGTCTCTCTCTCTTTGTCTATCTTTCTGTCTGTGTGTCCGTCTGACTCTCTGTCAGAGTGTCTCTCTCTTTGTCTAACTGTCTGAGTGTCTCTCTCTCTCTTTGTCTGTCTGTCTGTATGTCTGTCTGAGTGTGTCTGTCTTTCTGTCTGAGTGTCTCTCTCTTTGTCTATCTGTCTGAGTTTCTCTCTCTGTGTCTATCTGTCTCAGTGTCTGTCTGTCCCTCTTTCTGTCTCTGTCTTTGTGTCTGTCTGTCCTTCTGTCTGTCTGCCTTTCTCGTTTTTCCTGTGTCTCTCTTTCTGTCTCTCTGTCTGAGTGTCTCTCTCTGTCTCTCTGTCTGAGTGTCTGTCTGTCCCTCTCTCTTTCTCTCTCTCTGTATGTCTGTCTGTCTGAGTGTATCTTACTGTCTGTCTGTTATTTATCTGTCTGTCCCTCTCTCTGTCTAACTGAGTGTCTGTCTGTCTAAATATGTTTCACTCTGTCTGTCTGATTGTCTCTCTGTCTCTTTCTCTGTCTGTCTGTCAGTGATAGTGTATTAGTATAATTTTCATTTTTACTGCACAATTCAACGTAACACAATCACATTCTTCACACACACACACACACACACACACACACACACACACACACACACAC
>JAAIIK010018797.1:0-11707 GCA_014706435.1 Silurus glanis | reverse complement strand
GTGGCTGTATTGCGACTGTATATTGTGACTGTATTGTGGCTGTATTGTGGAACCCAGCCATTAGGGTTGCACAAGCCAGTGCACTCTTAGTGCCAGTCCCAAGCCCGGATAAATGGGGAGGGTTGCGTTAGGAAGGGCATCCAGCGTAAAACATGTGCCAAATCAAATATGCGGGTCACGATTAAGAATTTCATACCGGATCGGTCGAAGCCCGGGTTAACAACGACCGCCACAGGTATCGTTAGCCAACAGGGTACCGGTGGAAATTGGGCTACTGTTGGCCGAAGGAGGAGAAGGAGAGGAGGAAGACGTCTACAGAGACGGCAGGGAATGGAGAAGTGTAGGAGAGTGGAGGTTCGGGTTGGTACTTTAAATGTTGGTACTATGACTGGTAAAGGGAGAGAGTTAGCTGATATGATGGAGAGGAGAAAGGTAGATATGTTGTGTGTTCAGGAGACCAAGTGGAAAGGGAGTAAGGCCAGAAACATTGGAGGTGGGTTTAAACTGTTCTATTATGGTGTGGATGGAAAGAGAAATGGTGTAGGGGTGATTCTGAAGGAAGAGTACAGTAAGAGTGTAGTGGAGGTGAAGAGAGTTTCTGATAGGGTGTTGATCGTGAAGGTGGAAGTTGAAGGGATGATGATAAATGTCATCAGTGCCTATGCTCCACAAGTCGGCTGTGAGATGGAGGAGAAGGAAAGATTCTGGAGTGAATTAGATGAAGTGGTAGATGGTGTACCTAGAAATGAACGATTGGTGATTGGGGCAGACTTTAATGGACATGTAGGTGAAGGGAACAGAGGTGATGAGGAGGTGATGGGTAGGTATGGCCTAAAGGAGAGAAATGTGGAAGGGCAGATGGTGGTAGATTTTGCTAAAAGGATGGAAATGGCAGTGGTGAATACGTATTTTAAGAAGAAGGAGGATCATAGGGTGACCTATAAGAGTGGAGGAAGGTGCACACAGGTGGACTATGTTCTATGTAGGAGATGCAACCTGAAGGAGATTGGAGACTGTAAGGTGTTGGCAGGGGACAGTGTAGCTAGACAGCATCGGATGGTGGTCTGTAGGATGGTTTTGGAGGCGAAGAAGAAGAGGAGGAGAGTAAGGACTGAAAGAAGAATAAGATGGTGGAAACTGAAGGAGGAAGACTGTAGTGTGAGGTTCAGGGAAGAGGTCAGACAGGGGCTTTGTGGGGGTGAAAAGGTGCTGGATGATTGGGAAACTACTGCAGGAGTGATGAGGGAGGCAGCTAGAAAGATACTTGGTATGACATCTGGAAATAGAAAGGAAGAGAAAGAGACGTAGTGGTGGAATGTGGAAGTGCAGGAGAGCATAAGGGGAAAGAGGTTAACAAAACAGAAGTGGGATCGACAGGGTGATGAGAAAAGTAGGCAGGAGTACAAGGAGATGCGGCAGCAGGTAAAGAGGGATGTGGCGAAAGCCAAGGAAAAGGCATACGAGGAGCTGTATGAGAGGTTGAACACTAAGGAAGGAGAAAAGGATTTATACCGATTGGCCAGGCAGAGAGATCGAGCTGGGAAGGATGTGTTGCAAGTTAGAGCAATAAAGGATGGAGATGGAAATGTGTTGACTAGTGAGGAGAGTGTGTTGAGAAGATGGAGGGAGTATTTTGAGCAGCTGATGAACAAGGAAAATGAGAGAGAGAGAAGGTTGGATGATGTGGAGTTGGTAAAGCAGGAAGTGGATAGGATTAGTAAGGAGGAAGTGAGAGCAGCGATTAAGAGGATGAAGAGTGGAAAGTTGGTGGGACCAGATGACATACCGGTAGAAGCGTGGAGATGTTTAGGAGAGATGGCAGTGGAGTTTTTAACCAGATTGTTTAACAAGATTTTGGAAGGTGAGAGGATGCCTGAGGAATGGAGAAGGAGTGTGCTGGTACCGATCTTTAAGAATAAGGGAGATGTGCAGACCTGCAGTAACTACAGGGGAATTAAGTTGATCAGTCACACCATGAAGTTATGGGAAAGAGTAGTGGAAGCCAGGCTGAGAGAAGAGGTGACCATCTGTGAGCAACAGTATGGTTTCATGCCGAGGAAGAGCACCACAGATGCCTTATTTGCTTTGAGAACGTTGATGGAGAAGTATAGAGAAGGACAGAAGGAGCTGCATTGTGTATTTGTGGATTTAGAGAAAGCGTACGACAGAGTGCCAAGAGAGGAGTTGTGGTATTGTATGAGGAAGTCAGGTGTGTCAGAGAAGTATGTGAGGGTGGTGCAGGACATGTATGAGGACAGTGTGACAGCAGTGAAGTGTGCAGTAGGAACGACAGACTGGTTCAAGGTGAAGGTTGGACTGCATCAAGGATCGGCCCTGAGCCCTTTCCTGTTTGCAGTGGTGATGGACAGGTTGACGGACGAGGTCAGACAGGAGTCTCCCTGGACTATGATGTTTGCGGATGATATTGTGATTTGTGGTGAGAGTAGTGAGCAGGTTGAGAAGAGCCTGGAGAGGTGGAGGTACACGCTGGAGAGAAGGGGAATGAAAGTCAGTAGGAGTAAGACAGAGTACATGTGTGTGAATGAGAGTGAGGGAAGTGGAGTGGTGCGGTTGCAGGGAGAAGAGGTGGAGAAGGTGGAGGAGTTCAGGTACCTGGGGTCAACAGTGCAGAGTAATGGAGAGTGTGTTAGAGAAGTGAAGAAAAGAGTGCAGGCAGGGTGGAGTGGGTGGAGAAGAGTGACAGGAGTGATTTGTGATAGTAGAGTATCTGCAAGAATGAAAGGAAAAGTTTATAGGACTGTGGTGAGACCTGCGATGTTGTATGGTTTAGAGACAGTGGCATTGAGTAAAAGGCAGGAGGCAGAGCTGGAGGTAGCAGAGCTGAAGATGTTAAGGTTTTCGTTGGGAGTGACGAGGATGGACAAGATTAGAAATGAGTTTATTAGAGGGACAGCGCATGTTGGACGTTTTGGTGACAAGGTGAGGGAGGCGAGATTGAGATGGTTTGGACATGTGCAGAGGAGGGACATGGGGTATATTGGTAGGAGAATGCTGAGGATGGAGCCACCAGGTAGGAGGAAAAGAGGAAGACCAAGAAGGAGGTTCATGGATGTGGTGAGAGAAGACATGCAGGTAGTTGGTGTAAAAGAGGCAGATGTAGAGGACAGGGTGGTATGGAGACGGATGATCCGCTGTGGCGACCCCTAATGGGAGCAGCCGAAAGAAAAAGAAGATTGTGACTGTATTGTGGCTGTATGTGAGCAGCTATGACCCTAAAATAACATTCGCTCAGCTGTAGGAGGTTTTTGTGTTTCTCTTGTTCTTGTTTTTGTGATTATGAAGTGTCCTGCAGTGGAGGAAATGCTACAATTCAAAGCCCACACAAGGTTTCTTATTTATTTGTATTTTTTATTAATGATTCAAGCAACAAACATGTACAAATTAACCAAACAGGACATATACAGGAAAATGATAATAACAATAATAACAACAATAATAGTTTCACAAAACATACATAAATAAAACACTATATATAAATGTAAAATATTAAATAAATAAAAATGAGAAAAGATAAATCACATAAATCACAACTACACATGAAAGACTTGCGCATGAGTGACATTACCAATATAATTATCGTAAATCTATTACTTTTCTTGTTTTTAATCAGTTTTCAAGGCTGCAAATTTGAGATTTTTTGTTTATAAATAAAAAATTCCCCAAACAAAATGAAGCCCACACAAGCTTCTGTTCATCATTAGTCAAATAAACGTCACTGACTTAGACTCCGCCTTTCCGCTTATTCCCGGAGCGGATTGGGTGTTGGGGAAATGTCGTGACGCCCTCTGTGTGTGTGTGTGTGTGTGTGTGTGTGTGTGTGTGTGAGAGAGAGAGAGAGAGAGAGAGACTGTGTTTTGCGTGTTTGTATTCCAGCTGTTGTATTGATCAGTACCCGCAGTTCAGTTTCAGAGTTCCAGCGCTGCGGTTTGTCGCAAACGGATTTTTACCGGAATTAAGGATCGCGCGCACGTGTGTGTGTGTGTGTGTGTGTGTGTGTGTGTGTTGAGCGGGATGTGACTGTATCCAACCACAACAGGTAGCGTTGCTCTTATTATCATTATTCAATCTAAAATCACGTATAAAACATTCGAATAACATCGTTGATATTGTTCAATAATAAAGCAGTAATGAATTAATCATCAAATAATGAAAATAATGGATTTTGAAAGTGTGTTCTTGATATGTTCCTGGTGTGTTCTTGAGCTATGAGAATGTAAAACTCTATGTTCTTTTCTGTGGTGAAAATGTGATGATGGTCAGGATGAAAAGTACTGCTTCTGGAGATCGAACTCATCTCATGAGCAGGACTTTGTAGTCAGTGTAGTGTGAAGAACACTGGAGTTTTCTCGTTTCTTGAAGACAATGCAGCGTTGATGCATTCTGAACACACAAGCAGCAGAACCATGTCTGATCTGTAGCTCAGAGCGCTGAAGAGGGAAATCAGAAAAGTACCTACAAAACCTAGGAGATATTCTACAGCCTGATCTTAATAAACCAGCTGTCAGCTGAAATACAAGTTAGTTTGGTGCAGACGTGTGCCAAATTCATCCGTGATTATAATATTCCATTTAAAATGTGCTAAATCATTTAATCTAGGATCAGGGTTATAATCTACCTATAGCTCAATGGACATTTAAATCAGAAAACTGAAAGAGTTGGTTTTAGAGTGTGACTGTGTGTAAGTCACAAAGCTCAAAGTTCAGCCCCTGTGTGTGTGTGTGTGTGTGTGTGTGTGTGTGTGTGTGTGTGTGTGTACAGAACAAGTGCATGGAGATATTATGGAGAATTGAGCATGACATGTTAACATCAGGGATTTTATCAGCTGGGATTAAACACTGTTGATCTTCTCTCTCTCTCTCTCTCTCTCTCTCTCTCTCTCTCTCTCTCTGTCAACACACAAACACACACGCACACACCATGCTCTAATGAGCTCTCCTGTGTGGAAATATTATTAAATGTGCTATATGTAATAGCTTTATTGTTATTACTAAATTCTAATTTCCCCTTCCTGTTCCTCCACAGTCACTTCCTGAATGCTGAGATGTTTCTGTATTGGATGACGGAGCGATGGTAACCATGCTGCCAAGAACCCTGCAGGAATGCCGTTTACTCTTGCTAATGATAGACCCACTCTGACACGCCCACGTGCTGCCATAAGCCAATCGGATTCGATGGAAAACTCGTCCTCCTCGTCATTTTGGTGGGAAAACAGCAGCTCATTGGTGCTCAGGACTCTCTGGTCAACACCCACTGTGCAGGTAACAGAGCAGGCAGTGGTGCAGGAGGCGGGGCAGTATGTTGGGCGTGTCCTGAGTGTTCCACTGCAGGTGTTCTTCAGTGTGCTGATGGTGTGTGTGTTGTTGTTGGCGTTGTGTGGGAATGCGGTGGTGTGTGTGATGGTGTACCACCGCGCTGCCATGCACTCCGCTATTAACTTCCTGTTAGCCAACCTCGCCTTCGCCGACATGCTGCTGACAGTCACTGCCGTGCCCTTTGACCTGGTCACCATGGTGACAGCACAGTGGCTGTTTAGTGCCACTCTTTGCCGGGCGTCAGCCATGCTGTTGTGGTTGTGTATGTCGGTGGGTGTGGCCATGCTGTTGGCGATCAGTGTGGATCGTTTCCTGATCATTGTGCGGAGACAAGACCGTCTCACACCGCACCGGGCCAAGATCCTCATCGCTGCCTCCTGGATCCTCGCTTTTTTCCTGTCTTTCCCGCTGTTGCTAGGATACCCGTCCCTGCAGATACCCCCTAGTGCACCACAGTGCGTCCTAAGCTACTCCCCCGACAGTAGTTACCATGGATACGTGGTGCTTCTGGCCCTGGTGAGCTTCTTCATTCCATTTGCCGTAATAGCGTGTTCCTTTGCTGCGATCCTGAGTTCTATTAGGCACAATGCACTTCGGATCAGTTGTGACTCCGCCCTCTCCCTGTCTAAGCCCCGACCGCTCCACCTGAGCGTGGATGTGGGCTTCAAGACACGAGCCTTCTTCACCATTCTGCTGCTTTTTGTGCTAGCGTTCACCTCGTTGGCGCCCCTGGTGGTGTTCAGCCTGTGTGCGGCGTTCAGCAGTGGTGTTTATAATGGGGCGGGGTTTTTCCAGGTAAGTGCCTGGCTGCTAATACTCAGCTTTTTGCGTCCCGCTCTCAACCCACTCATCTACTACTGCCGCATCAGGAAGTTCCGCCACGCCTGTGCCCACTGGGTGCCCTCCCTCTGCAAGCTCCGCCCACCACTACCCAGCCATGCCCAGCGCAGGATCAGGCCCAGTGCAGTGTACGCCTGCAGTGAATATCACTCCAGCATCTAACACACACACACACACACACAAAATATACACCTTTACTGTGCCTGTAATTTACTTCATAATTGTACATCTGTAATTTTTTTACATAAGAAAAATTACTTGTGTGTGTGTTTGTTTGACTGTTTCTGAATTGTGAAAATATGCAATACTCTACTGTTTTTCTAATTTTCTCCTTTAGAAATATTACATTTATAAAAGCATCTTTGTGTGAATTTAATTCTTAATACTGTCTCTTCTATTTTTGTATTATCTCACACACACACGGATTATGTTATAACTGATACTACAGCAGCTGACCAATCAGCAGCTTTACTTTAAATACACAATGTTGAAATTTCTCTTTCATCCTCAATCTTCCCGAACAGCTCGGAGATCCTGAATATAACTGTTTATAAAAATAAGATTAATTATTATTATTATTATTGTCAAAGCTGAATGTAGCATTTCAGAGGACCAAGCACCCAGACTCTGTGAGCTGCACATTTACAGACAAGCTGCAGCTATTCACTACTCAGTCACTGGTTAATGACAGGAAATCAGAGCTGTGATGGGTATGTTGGGTTCAGGGACACTGGTGGAATTTCTTTGAGTGTAGGAGGACAGGTCTAGATGAGCAAATAGGCAGCAGGGTGTAACGATTATCTGGTCAAATCTGGTGAAGATTGGACAACATTTGGAGAAAGACCAAAAATAGCAATTGAATGTTAACATTTCAGCATGCTATTGTACATTTAGTCCAGTAGGTGGAGAAGAAAGAAATTTGTTGCAAAGACTAGGACCATGATAACCCTAACCCTGAAAATACCTACCATTTTTATATTCACTGAACAAAGTAGTTGCTGAGATCCAATGTCACTTCCTTTCATATATACCTATTACAAGGAAAACCGTTTGGAGGATTCAAAATTCTTTAGATTACTCTTGTAATGATTACTTTGAAGAAGCTGATTGGAATCCAAGATAGTTGAACATCAGGCTCAAATTTGACCACACTAGCATTGGTGCAATGCTCAGAGTTGACTCTCCACAATCAGTGTTTCTAATTTTATGAACGAAGGTTTGATGTTCCAGCTGTTGGGTACCTGCTAGCTCAATAAATTGTTAATGTTACTCATTATATAGCTCACGTCCAGTCTAGCAGCAGTGGTCTCAGAGCTTTAACATAAACACCATGAGGAAGAGTCTTAACGATAAAACTAAAGGTCAAAACATGTCACACTCATCCCCAGAATGCATGCACGCACACACACACACACACACACACACACACAGCTAAATAAAACCTGCCGAGACTAATTATTATAAAACTAGTGAGACACAGGAGGAATAAGGGGTGTGGCAAGCGAACTGGAGAAAGTAGGAAATAAACAGGAAACAAACACACCACACGCACACGATACTGCTTGAAATAAAATGTTACCCGAGTGCCAAAACATTTTTCAGTTGTCATACCCTTTCAGTAGCCTAAACACCAACCTGCCTAACCCCAACCCTAATCCCAACCTTTTACCAACCCTAACCCCAACCCCTTTCCAACCCTTACCCCAACCCCTTTCCAACCCTAACCCCAAACTTTTTCCAACCCTAACCCCAACCCCTTTCCAACCCTAACCTGCCAAACCATAAACCGCCTAACTCTGAACCCCAACCCCATAACCGACCCTTTCTCACTAAACCTGTGAGAAGTGTTCTGTAGTGTTTAAAGACTATAATCACACTCTTGATGTCACCCAAATGAGGATGAGGTTCTGCTTTTGAGTCTGGTTCCTACGGTTTCTTCCTCATAACATCTAAGGGAGTTTTTTCCTTCACCACAGTCTCCATGGTGCTCATCAGGGATAAACACACATCATTCACCTTAACGCTCAAATTCTGTAAAACGGCTTTGAGACAATGTCTGTTGTGAAAAGCGCAATAGAAATAAACTTGACTTGACAAACCTGACCCTGATTGTGTTTCTGAGATTTATTCATAATAAAAACACAGTATCTCTCTAACATCAACTCTGTTACCTCGCAACAGCAGCATCATTGGCCTTTGGAGAGAAAGTGTGTGTGCTTGATTATACACAAACACACACTGATGTTTACTGTGACTCCTCTAACAAGCCTGATGATGTCATAAGGGGATTCCTCTAATGAGTAGTGTTTTTTCCTGAACTCTCAGCAGATCTCATTCACATCACACACTCACACACACTCCACTACATCACTCCAGAACACTGAATAATCTGTGATGAGCTGGGATTTCTACAGGTTTTCCATCTTATCTCCAGGTTGAAACCCCATTTGTGTATGATGTGTGTGACAATCCATGTGTGCTGTGAGGTTGTGTGTTTGTGTGAGTGCACTGTGGTGCAGGGTTTACCTCACACTCGAGAGCCTCGTAAGTAGCTGAGTAACACTTTGTTCTTGTTTTCCTCTTTAATATAATAATGACTGTAGAATTTCTTATTGATTCTAATTACATCAAACACTCATCAAACAGTCAGATTTCAGCAAAACTATATCTAGCGGGGTGTGTGTGTGTGTGTGTGTGTGTGTGTGTGTTAGGAGTCACTAAGTGTGTGTGTCTGTATGGTCAGCCCGGGGGACTTTAATGACTTTAATGTTAAAGGGAATGAAGTAGTGTGTTAGTGCACAGGCGTCGCTGTGTGTTAGCATTAGCTCCTGCGCTATCCTCTCAGCCGGCCACTCCTGAGGCGATAGCTTGTGCTTGTTTAGTGCAGTTAGCGCCTCTACAATGGTCATCTTCCCTTTGGGCACCTCAGTGACATCACACACTCCAGGGGGCACCAGTGAGGGGCTGAGGGGGCGAAGAGCCACCTGCTGCAGCCTCCTCAAACCTGCTAATGCCTGTAACACACACACACACACACACACACACACACACAAACTGAATAATAGAGTGGAGTGTAAGATGTTTATGTCAGATGGAAGGAGTCTCCAGTGTCAGTGCCGTACACATCATTCAGAGGACACACAATCAATCAGACCCCACTCACAGGCCTGATGTGACTAATGTGGACTTAGCTGCGCATTAACACACTTTAACCCTGTGTGAGTGAGTGAGTGTGTGTGTGTGTGTGTGTGTGTACCGGTATTTGTGGGTCTTTAGAATCCACGTAGACTTCTCTAAGACGATTCAGTAGCAGATCATCCTTTCGTTGGATCTCACTCACTGTAAAACACACACACACACACACACACACACACACACGGTATATATTTCTGCGTGTAAGAAACCCAGCAGCTTCAAACAGCACTATAGTTCACTATTTAGAGAGACATAGTGGATTGCGACGCGGCCCTGTGTGTTTTACTCAGTGCTCGAATTGGGGGGCGCTGGGGGGGATCCTGGATCCCCATAAGGCATTAGGGACCCCCATGACAAGTAAAAAATAGACTTAGGGGGTCCCCAACATTATTTTAGTAAAAAAATATATGAATTACACAACTGGGGACCCCCATAAGACTTGACTGAATTCAAGCACTGGTTTTACTGTCAGAAAAACGGGATAAACTTCATCATTACCGGGAGGGACGCTGTTATTCTGGCTAATTGGTACCGGATGCCGAGGCGCCGCTTCCGGTTTGCTTTTACCAATTTCGCGATGCGCACGAGCTTCCAGATTGAAGTTTTTGTACAGCCGACCTACACGCGCGCCCATGTCCGACACCGTGTGTGTGTGTGTGTGTGTGTGTGCACGTGAGTATTCGGATGGAACCGGAAAGCGGTGTAGAACAAGCGACGAAGTGACACACGTGACTTTAAATCACTTCCGGTCTTCTCAAGCAGCACATTTTTAAATGTACTAGTGTAGTTTTTGTATCTAAATAAGTTTATTTTGTTCTTGAACAAACCTACAGTTCTACATGATCTAAAATAATAATAATAATGACTACTATACACTGAAATAGTGTTTTTATTTACAGAGCAGACGCAGTGCTGCATTAACGCACAGTGACCTGCAGGTGGCAGCAGAATACTGCTGTATTACCGTCTCTGTGTCTTCCCTGTAATGAACCCTGATACCAATTACATACATTTTCATCCAAATTATACAAAAATTACAACGAAATATTTTACCTGCGTAAATCTGAATCTGCTAATAAAAATAATAAGCTGGACCCGATAAGGACCAGATTATTGTTACATATTCGGACACAATAAAACTAATCATTCTAAGGCCTTGAATAAGTTTTATTGTGTCCTAATACGCAACACTATAGAATTCAGAGGGTGTACTTTCTTTTTTACAAATCTAAAAGCACAATACAAATAAACATGAATTAATAGCTTAAATACAATGTATTGTACGCGAGCAAGCACACACACACATACACGCTCAATCACTCAAATTGATCATATTTATAACTAGCTGAAAGTACCCGTGCTTCGCTACGGAAGGCAGAACGCTAAGCAATATGGCAATAAGCAGTAAGCACTGAGCAGGACTGGATGATCAGAGATCAGAACGTAACGTCAACAAATAACGTACTACCCCTTTGTGGTACCGATACAGGGCAAACTACTTTGAAAATAATTTTTATCGTGCATCTAACATCTAATAAGAAACAATGTAGTAAGTTTCATTAGGATCCGTACTGTTATTTCGAAGAATTTACAATGCGTGAGAAATCGCGTTTTTCGCGAGTTAGCCGCGATCCAGGGCGAATTTTTCAAAACCCTTTCTTAGTGAGCACCTAAGACCCAAGAGGAAGGTATGTTCCAAATTTCATTGCAATCCGTTCAGTGGTTTTTGAGATTTCGTGATGAGTGAGTGAGTCAGTCAGTGGTATTTGAGCTTTATATATATATATGTACTGTTAGATTTTTATCATGCCCAAACAAAACTTAATACTTGGAGATGTTTTCCATATGATCTACGATGCTCGTGGTGCCTTTTCTAATCAGTGAAGAATCACATATCATGGAGCAATGTTCTTCTTCGGTTTATTGCAGGCACGTATATATACACACACTGGAAAGAAAGCCTGACCTAAATCTGTTTCCTGTTTGGATAAGAGGATATACTAGCTAGAGATGTGTGAGCCCAGATAAAGACTTCCTGTATACCTTACATACTAACATCGTAAATATTCTATAGACACTGAACAGACAAAGAAATGTGTTAACAAGTGTGATAACCGTCTTAACACTAACGTACATCCACACACTGCTGCCTTCTCCTTGTCTTACTCTGATGATGTCATTAGCACCAGACTGGGGTGGTGGATGAAGTCAGAATCAGGTTTATTCGCCAAGTGTGTTGACATACAAAAGGAATTTGGTTCCAGCTCTCAAAAGTACAGACATAAATAGCACTATGCATTTTATATATATATATATATATATATATATATATATATATA
>JAAIIK010018796.1:117369-133935 GCA_014706435.1 Silurus glanis | reverse complement strand
CACACACACACACACACACACACACACACACACACACACACACACACTTGGCTTGGGCCGGCAAGCTGTGAAGTGCGTTCTCTGTTCCATTGTTTTCACACTGCGTCAGGATGCCACTTTCACCACATACCGAATCTGAACAAACAAATCTTCAAGTCTACAACATGCACCATTTTCTAGAAGATATTTCCAATCATGGATGGAGTCCAGGCATTGTCAGGATGCTGCACAAAATAACGCACGTCTGCCAGAGTAATCACAAATAAAACCAAAAAAGAAATATACAAGAAAATACGTTAATATGAAGTGAACTTTTTCGGCACAATGCACATGTGAACAGTGTGTAGTCCTTTTCACATGCTGAGCATTAAAACTGTTTTTTTATTCATTAGTATTATTGTTCAACATACACAACAATGCCAAAGGTATAAAAAAGAAACGAGAGTTAGCGCAGTGTCACTGTGGCTACTCGCTTCATACCGGAAATTTGTAGTGTGTTGTAAAACTCAGATTTTGTTTTCTGCATTCCCTTTTTTACAACAGTTTAGCTCCAAAAATTTCAACACACACACACACACACACACACACACACACACACACACACACACACTTATATACACGTATATTACCCAAATGTGGTCTAACAAATGTAAACCATTTAATAAAACTTTTACATTTATTTAATTGTATTTCATTCATTTAATTTGTGCCAATTTCATCGATTACTCAATTTAATCAATATAATAAAAGTGATTTGCATTAATAAATTTTTTTCTATTCTATTTTTATAAAAAATAATATATATATATATATAATTTCAATAATAATTTCATATATTATTTAACCAAGCAGGCATTTTATTTAAAATTGTTATAAAAATGTAAAGTGTTGATGTTCACAAATGTTAATAATAATAAACACTTTTAAAGCACTTTTATGTTTTTAGAATCAGAATCAGACGTATGTTTCCACACACAGAGGAATTTGACTTGGCGTCAGGAGCTTCCAGTGCAGAAGTAATAATGAACAGAGTCATAAACCAGACAGATAAATTATGCAGAATATACAGAGTAAAGAAGTTGTTAAATTCATGTACAGATGTGTTTTACAAGTGTTCAGTTTACAAATGGACCGTTTGGATTCTACGTATAAACGTGTCAGTTGTGATGGACAGTGTGTAGTTATGAATATTGTAATTGTTCATGCTGATTATAGCCTGCGGGAATAAGCTGTCCTTGTGCCTGGTGTTCTGGTGGACGAGGTTCTGTAGCGCCGACCAGAAGGTAACAGTACGAAGAGAGAGTGGGCTCGGTGTGTGGGGTCCAAAGTGATTTTCTTAGCCCTTTCCTCCACTCTGGAAGAGTGAAGATCTTGGAGGTTGGGCAGTGGGGCACCAATAATCCTCTCAGCAGCCCTGACCATCCTCTGTAGCCTCCTGATGTCTGATTTTGTAGCTGAACCAAACCAGACATTTCTAGATCTCCACAGACTCAATGAAGGCCGAGTAGAACTGTTTCAGCAGCTCCTGTGGCAGGTTGAATTTCCTCAGTTGGTGAAGGAACCACAATCTCTCAACAATGGAGTCAATGTTAGTGTTACGTTATTTTGCATTTCTTTCCCCCAAATTGTACAGAAATCGAACTGAAGGTGAATCAAAAACTGATGTACAAAACGGTGAATGTTTGTGTACTGTTACACTCCTAATATTAATACATATATTTAAATCTCCTGCGTTTTATTATTATGAGGTTTTATTAATGATTTTTATAAAAGGTGGTCATTTAAGATTACTAGTAAAAAAAAAAAAACATTTGTTCTGAAAGACTTTGACTTTTAGGTTTGATATTCGAACCCTAAACTTTAGAACATGAATATCCCATTAAATACATAATAAATAAAAAAATAAAAAAAATACTTATTTAGTTCTGCACTCTGATTGGTGATTCATTCTCTCACAGCAGCTCTGAAGATCCGGCATGTTTAGATTAAAAGCTTGTTATCATTAACACGTTATCGTTTCCATGGCAACGGCTCATACACGGGACCGTGTTCAGCACACACTGCTCATATTAAAATGAAAACGTGTGTAAATGTGTTGAAGATTTCTGCATGAAGATAAATGTTGCGTTATGATTTATGGAAGTCTCCAGAACCGCAGGTTTAATGTTAATAAATGTGAGAGAGAAATAATAAAGAGGAACGAGCGTTTATAGCTGCTATAATGTCGGAGAGAACAGGAAGTAACTCCTCTGAAGATATTCCACAACATTAAGTGTAACTATAATGGGATTAAAAGTATGACGTGTCCTGTTTTTATCAATAAAATATTGTAATTGTTAACAAATTGCTGCGGTGTAAAAGGAGCACGTGGGCTTTAAAAAGTAATCAAACGTAGTTATTTCTTTTTTAGAATAGAATTAAAAAATCTGAAAACTGAAAAAGAAACCGTACATTTTCTTCTCTTCAGAATATAAATGAGTTATTGAAAAAAAAACAAAAAAACAAGAGATTTAAATAAATGTTCATTTTCTCCACGGTTTCATTTTTTGGCAGAAAAAAAAAAACTACCACCGAAATGTAAACAATATTCCATGTAGATGTTGTGTTTCAGGAGACACTTCATTACAAACTATTGATCACCTGAGCACCAAAATTAATCAGTTGACTGATTTCATGTAAGATTCCATTGCTGTATTTTACACTGTAGACTGTGTGTGTGTGTGTGTGTGTGTGTGTGTGTGTGTGTGTGTGTTAAACTCTGAATGGAATTGGCATCAGGGTATAATTAGGAGGTGCGATCAGCTCCCTCCTGCCTGATCAGCACCATGTCTTTACTCGGGTGTGATTTGCCTTTTGGGGGAATGAAGTAATTAAAGACAGAAAGCCTCGGTGCTGAGATTTCTGCAACCAGGACACGATCAGGGTCGAGCAGGAGATGAGATTTAGAAGAGATGAAGAAGGTGGACAGATTCTTTTATCCCAAAGATTTCACTTCAAATCCAATAATTATAAGTAATTAAATTGTATTTATTTATTTATTTATTTTTTTTTGGTACTGGGTTTAGGGAAATTGTGTGTGTGTGTGTGTGTGTGTGTGCGCGCGCTTATGTGTGCGCAAAGAAGTAATCTGTCTACATTTCTATCATTTCCACTGCTGATAATCTTTTCTTTTGCTCTGCCGCCATCTAATGGACAAGAACAGGACAAACACCTTAATGCCCTTAATATTTTATTAATACAAAACATTATTTTTTAAAGATTCTTCAGATTTTTCTCATTTAAATTGCACCTCAATCTTGATTTAAAGAAATGTTTTAATTAAAAATTAAAGGTATGCTATTATTTGGTGTAGATATAGACACAATATAGAAATATAATATGAAAAAGTGTACAATGCGTTTTTAAACACACACACACACACACACACACACACACACACACACACACACACACACACACAATATAAAATGTATGAACTACCACCACTACTACTATTAGTATAGTAGTAGTGGTGGTAGTTCATACATTTTATTAGTAGTATTAGTAGTTCATACATTTTATATTGTGTGTGTGTGTGTGTGTGTGTGTGTGTGTGTTTGTGTGTGTGTGTGTGTGTGTTTAAAAACGCATTGTACACTTTTTCATATTATACTACTACTATTAGTATAGTAGTAGTAGTAATAGCTCTTACCCTTATTTCCTGTGTATATGGGTATTTATAAGGGTTTTAATGCGGATAACAGTGTCCATGTATTCTGTTTGTATACTTGTGTATTTCAGATTATAAAGTTTGTTAGTGATGCACTTGTTCAAAACGTGTGTTTGCTGAGGTTTGTTTTTTTGTTATTGTGTTTGGTTTGGGTGCAATTAGTCTTGTGACTGTGGTGTTACAAATAATAAATTAAAAAGGGAGAGAAAATGCAAATATTGACATTGAAACAGGAACTGGATGTCGCTAATGTTTACTGTGTAGGATTTTTGTTGATGATTATGAATATTCCTTGTACAGAGAAATTTGGACAATGGATTATTTGATTCCATTTCCCTGTTTTCGGAGTGTTCACCTGAAGGGGGCGCATTACACACACATAATAAACACATGCTGATGCACCAGCAGCATCTCCGTATCCTGTAATTATTAATGCTGATATTCCCTCCCAATTAAATGGATGTAATAAATAAATAAATTCACTGGTTGAATTTATTGTTAAGATTATGGAAAAGGATGTGAAAGGTGGATATTGTTGTTTTCAGAATGAATGAGTTGAAGTGAGTTTGAAGGGCTAAAAATAGAGAGCACGTGCTGTTGGAAATAGTGTGCAAACGCTAATAAGTGAATGTGTAATATAATATAATATATAATATCATTTTTATGTGTAAAGTTACAAATGTCTGTGTTTTAAAATGGATGTATTGTTCATGCAAATGTGCTATGGGTTCTAGAAATGCTTTTAAGGAGGCAGGGTCGACAGACATTTGGAGGCTCCCAACCTTCTTCTTTCCACCTTTTTGAGTAATTAAAAAGCACTTAAAACAAATATATAATCTCTAAACTGTTCATTTATACAAAATCTGTTATCAGTACTTAAAAAAAGAGAGCATATTTACTTAAATGTGTATAATAATTATAATCTGTAACTAAGGTCAACACTGAAAAAGAAAAAAAGGCATGAAAGGTCATCTGGAGCAGCTTCTTCTTCCTTGGCATTGGCATGTTTTTAGATAATGTTTTTTTTCTCGTTACTTTAAAATGCGAACTTTTTTTATACCGATTGGCCACGCAGAAGGACTGAGCTGGGAAGGATGCAGATGGAAAAATGGAAGAAGTATTTTGAGTGTGTTGAGAAGGTGGAGGGAGTATTTTGAGCAGCTGATGAACGAGGAAAATGAGAGAGGGAGAAGGTTGGATGGTGTGGAGATTGTGAAGCAGGAAGTGGATAGGATCAGTAAGGAGGAAGTGAGAGCAGCGATTAAGAGGTTGAAGAGTGAAAAGGTGGGTGGACCAGATGACATACCGGTAGAAGCATGGAGATGTTAAGGAGAGATGCAGTGGAGTTTTTAACCAGATTGTTTAACAAGATTTTGGAAGGTAAGAAGATGTGCAGACCTGCAGTAACTACAGGGGAATAAAGTTGATCAGTCACACCATGAAGTTATGGGAAAGAGTAGTGGAAGCCAGGCTGAGAGAAGAGGTGACCATCTGTGAGCAAAAGTATGGTTTCATGCCGAGGAAGAGCACCACTGATGCCTTATTTGCTTTGAGAATGTTGATGGAGAAGTATAGAGAAGGACAGAAGGAGCTGCATTGTGTGTTTGTGGATTTAGAGAAAGCGTACGACAGGGTGGAGAGAGGAGTTGTGGTATTGTATGAGGAAGTCAGGTGTGTCAGAGAAGTATGTGAGGGTGGTGCAGGACATGTATGAGGACAGTGTGACAGCAGTGAAGTGTGCAGTAGGAACGACAGACTGGTTCAAGGTGGAGGTTGGACTGCATCAAGGATCGGCCCTGAGCCCTTTCCTGTTTGCAGTGGTGATGGACAGGTTGACGGACGAGGTCAGACAGGAGTCTCCCTGGACTATGATGTTTGCAGATGATATTGTTATTCGTGGTGAGAGTAGTGAGCAGGTGGAGAAGAGCCTGGAGAGGTGGAGATATGTGCTGGAGAGAAGGGGAATGAAAGTCAGTAGGAGTAAGACAGAGTACATGTGTGTGAATGAGAGGGAGGGCAGTGGAGGGGTGCGGTTACAGGGAGAAGAGGTGGAGAAGGTGGAGGAGTTCAGGTACCTGGGGTCAACAGTGTAAAGTAATGGAGAGTGTGTTAGAGAAGTGAAGAAAAGAGTGCAGGCAGGGTGGAGTGGGTGGAGAAGAGTGATAGCAGGAGTGATTTGTGATAGTAGAGTATCTGTGAGAGTGAAAGGGAAAGTTTATAGGACTGTGGTGAGACCTGAGATGTTGTATGGATTAGAGACAGTGGCATTGAGTAAAAGACAGGAGGTGGAGCTGGAGGTAGCAGAGCTGAAGATGTTGAGATGTTCGTTGGGAGTGACGACGATGGACATAACATAACGAGGATAAAATAAATATGAATAAAAACAGACAGGAATATTATTCCAGAATAAATAAACTTCAACTTTAAATAACTTATACAATATTTAGCTCTCCATAAAAATATCTCCTGTCCAAATTATACAAGTTAGAAATATGAACATGCTGCAAAAAAACCCTGAACAAATCAATAAAAATTGTACTTTTAAGTAAACGTTAAAATAACAACAAATCAAAACAATCAGATTTCTTTGCTCTTATGCCATTTTATAAAAAATAATCTTAAACTTTAAATAACTTAATATTTTGCTCTTCATAAAAATATCTCCTGTGGAACACCAGACGTCTCACAGCTTCATCATGCAGCTCTTCAGAAACTCTCCCTCAGTAAATAAGCGGCTGATGAGACTCTGATTTCTCCTCTGTTTTCACACCAGCTTCACTTTGGGATTGTTCTCTGGTGAAAAACGTCTGCTGAAATGTCAGATTCTTCTTTAACTCTTCTACTTTCTGTATCTTCTGCTCTGCATTCAGGTTCTTCAGCTTCTCCTCATGTTTTGTCTCGTAGTTCCGTCTTAGATTCAATTCCTTAATTACAGTCACATTCGCTCCACTAATAACACACACGTGTTTACCGCCAGTGTCAGTAAACATCTACTCAGAGTCAACTTTTCTCTTCACCACTGTGAGGCGCTGTTTCACAATAACTGTACAATAGGGTTAAATACATCAACAGAAGCTCGACTTGATTGACGCTGGAATGTTCCCAGGTAGTCTAGTGTTCGGTAAGGCAGCTGAAGCGCTGCATTATGGGATCTGTAGTTTGTGTTATCAGCGCTTCATATCGCCGGGACATTAATAACAATAATAATAGATCTTTATAAAATCATCTCGGATATAACTGTACATCGGGCCGGATGTGGCCCACGGGCCTTCAGTTTGACACGTGATATACAGTATTTCACAAAAGTAAACACACCTATCACATTTCAGGAACCATTTTAGTACCTTCTCAAGGGGCAATACTAGAGAAATTAAATTTATATATTTTTGAATAGTCAATGCTCAAAACTGTGTCTTCTTCATCTTCTTCTTCTTTTTTCGGCTTCTCCCATTAGGGGTCTCCACAGCAGATCATCCGTCTCCATCCCACCCTGTCCTCTACATCTGCCTCTTTCACACCACCTGCATGTCTTCCCTCACCACATCCATGAACCTCCTCCTTGGTCTTCCTCTTTTCCTCCTTCCTGGTGTCTCCATCCTCAGCATTCTCCTACTGATAAACCCCATGTCCCTCCTCTGCACATGTCCAAACCATCTCAATCTCACCTCCCTCACCTTGTCTCCAAAACGTCCTACATGCACTGTCCCTCTAATAAACTCATGTCTAATCCTGTCCATCCTCATCACTCCCGATGAACATTTCAACATCTTACATCATCGTACTGACTTTCATTCCCCTTGTCAGGGATGTGTGATACAAGTTAACAGTCTTTATTACCAGCAAGGAGCAAAGAGCAAGGAGAGCGTAGCCGAAGAGACTCTGGCGAGAAACTGTTTTTATTTATACTCTGGGAAGATGGTCGCCGTGCCGGTAGCGAGACGGTTCCACACTGAAAACGTAAACAGGATTTCTGGAAGTGTGCGTGCCGTCAGCTGGAACCCCTTCTCCCCAACACGTACCTCCACCTCTCCAGGCTCCTCTCAGCCTGCTCCCTACTCTTACCACAAATCACAATATCATCCACAAACATCATAGTCTATGCAGAATCCTTGATGCAGTTCCACCTCCACCTTGAATCAGTCTGTCGTTCCTACTGCACACTCGACTGCTCATTCTGTCCTCCTCTATACTTCTCCTTCAACATCCTCAAATCAAATACTTCTGTAGTTCTCTTCCTCGGCATGAAACCATACTGTTGCTCACAGATGGTCAGCTCTTCTCTCAGCCTGGCTTCCACTACTCTTTTCCATAACTTTATTATGTAACTGATCAACTTTATTTCCCTGTAGTTACTGCAGGTCTGCACATGATGATGACATGATGATCATACACTTTATGATCCAAGATGGCGGCATGGCAGTAGCTCGCAGCGGCCACTCCGGATTGTGCTACTTTCACTTTGTAGCCTGCCTTACGCAAAAAATACAAACATCGGAGCAACCCATTTGTGCCTGTGGCAGACGGACGGAGGAGTGGAAATTGAAAGTGGTGCGTGAGGAAGTGGAAGCACTGAAGGCGAGCGGGGGCAAGCGCTAGGCTAAAGGCTAACGCTTGCTGGCCTGCTTTATAATCCATACTGCTAGCAAATGTCTGCTTTCTGGACAATAAATTGGACTTCAGCAAGCTACTCAGCATTAGTGCAGACACTGCTGCATCTTTGTATTCACTGAGACGTAGCTGAGCGACAGAGGTTCGGACACCGCCATTCAGCTGGACAGGCTAGCCATGTTTCATGCAGACATAAATGCAACACAGTATCTGAGGAACCTGGGCCCCCTGGCATATTCCGCTGGCTGACCAAAGCAGTGACCACGCCTGCTGCACCTCACCCAGAGAGGAGGCATCGCAAGCGCTGTGAGACAATATAGAAGCGTGGCAAACGCTTCTATTGACGTAGAAGATCCTAAAAGACTGTTTTGACACAACAGAATGGGACATCTTCAAAGAAGCAGCAACTTACAACAACCACACAGACATAAAGGAATATTCTGAGGCTGTTACTGCTTACATCCCAAAGTGCACTGAAGACGTCACACACAGGACAACCATCACTATTCGGGCTAACCAGAAACCATGACTGACTGGAGAAGTACACAACCTTCTGAGGGCTCGGGATGCAGCCTTTAACAGCAAGAGCCAACTTGTCCTGTGGGACGTAGCTTCCTGTGTTTGACTTGTTTGCCGCGAGTTCCGTGTTTGTATTTCTCTCAGCGTTTTCAAACAAACTTTACTATTTATCTATCCTTTTTTTCCCCTCTTTTAATAATCCTAAATTGTTTTTGTCTTCCTGACTTGTGCCTGTAGTCAGTTAACTCGACTATCACTAGTGTTGACTATATTCATTGCCTCTCACTCATATCTCTGTATCTTAACTCTGTTCGTGATTATAAGCACTATGCCGGTTGTGTGTCTGCCTTTGAGCGCAGGTGAGGACTCTTTCGAGTTGCAAACGGTGGAGTTGGAGATGGAGGCTTTGGAGAAACAAATTCGCGAGCTGCATGCAAAACATGCCCAGCTGCGAGAGCGGAAAGCGGCGCTGGAAACATCCCGGGCGGATGCTCACTCATCCCAGGTAAATTCCCGGGTGGAATCTAACGCTCCCAGCACCTCAACTTCGCGTGCTTCTCTGCCCAGGCCCAGCGCACCTACAACACGGCCCGCCCAGGTATCGTTCACTCCGGCACTGGTGCAGCACGGACCCTGGATGCGGCAGCAGCGGAAGCCGTGAGCCAAGCCCCGGTCAAGGACGTCTCCCCCCGCCACCACCACCGGCCTTCGAGATCTCGACCGAGAACTGCTTCGCCCCTCTCCGTGAGACGGAACGCGACACTGTGATTCTCAGAGATTCCATCGTCCGGCATGTCCGCGCTACCGGAGCTAAAGGTAAGGTGCACACTCGCTGTTTTCCTGGTGCTCGTGTTCTCGATGTCGCTGCGCAGGTACCCGCGATCCTAAACGAGAACTTCGGAGCGGTTGTTCTCCATGTCGGAGCGAACGACACCAGGCTGAGGCAAACGGAGATCTTAAAGAGGGACTTCAGGATCCTGGTGGAGACGATACGCAGCACATCGCCCACAACGAGGATCATTGTGTCAGGACCTCTTCCCACTTACCAGCGAGGGGCTGAGAAGTTTAGTAGACTTTTAGCACTAAATGAATGGTTACAGTCATGGTGTCGAGAGCACAAACTTCTCTTTATTAATAACTGGAACTGTTTCTGGGAGCATCCTAGGTTCTTCCGCCCTGATGGCCTGCACCCCAGCAGAGTTGGAGCAGCAGTGCTATCAGATAACATCTCTAGGGTACTCGCACCATCTGACTGGTAAGACATCAGGAAATCTTCAACTATGAGAACACGCATACAACAGACCAAATAGTTACAAGTACACACACAGTCCAGTTTATAGAAACCGTATCTATTCCTCGTGTAGCAAAACCAAGAATTAAATACACAAGATCCAGAAATAATCTTATTACAGTTAAAACTGAAAAATGCCAGATAAACAAACACAACAAAGTTCTAAAGTTTGGTCTTTTAAACATTAGATCACTTGCACCCAAAGCACTGATTGTAAATGAGATGATCACAGATAATAATCTCGATGCACTCTGTCTCACTGAGACCTGGATTAAACCAGGTGATTATATGGCTCTAAACGAGTCGACACCGTCAGGATATGTTTATAAGCATGAGCCCCGTCAGACTGGTCGTGGGGGTGGTGTAGGAACCCTTTATAGTGCCTCTCTTAATGTTAGTCAGAGATTAGGATTCAGTTTTAAATCATTTGAAGTGCTCGTTCTTAAAGTTGTACTTTCAGACCTGCATAGAAAACTCGCTCTGGTCACCGTGTACAGACCCCCAGGGCCCTACGCTGATTTTCTTCAAGAGTTTGCTTGTTTTCTATCAGACCTCTTGATCAATTTTGATAAAGTGCTGCTTGTAGGAGATTTTAATATTCATGTAGATGATGTAAACGATTCCCTAGGATTATCATTTGTCGACTTATTAAACTCTTTTGGGGTTAAACAAAACGTCACCAGACCAACTCACCGTTTTAACCACACACTAGACTTAATAATATCCCACGGAGCAGACGTCACTGATATAGATATTTTACCTCAGAGTGATGACATCACAGACCATTATCTTATACTGTACACACTACCGGTAGAGCAGATTAGCCGTGTTTCACCACGTTATCGACTTGGTAGGACTATTGTTCCAACCACTAAGGACAGATTCATAAATAACCTGCCCGATTTATCTCAGTTTCTCACTAAACCCATAACTGCTGATAATCTTGATGAAATGGCTAACATAGACCTTATCCTCACTAGCACATTAGACACCGTTGCCCCCATCCGATTAAAAAAGGTTAGAGAACAAGCACCTGCACCTTGGTATAATAGAGAATATGCTCTATCAGTACTTAAAAAAAGAAAAAAAGATTGTCGCTGCCTAGTTCTGTTACCACTTGCAAGAGAACAATATCTTTGAAGAGTTTCAGTCAGGTTTTAGGCTCCATCATAGCACAGAAACTGCCCTAGTTAAAATCACTAATGACCTGTTTTTAGCTTCAGACCAAGGCTTCATCTCTCTATTAGTTTTACTAGATCTTAGTGCTGCATTCGACACTATAGACCATGATCTCCTCCTAGATCGCTTTCAGAATTACATCGGCATTCAGGGACAGGCATTAAGCTGGTTTAAATCCTACCTGTCCGATCGTTACCACTTCGTAGACTTAAATGGAGAGTTATCCAGGCTAATGCTAGTAAATTATGGCGTGCCACAAGGTTCAGTTCTAGGACCCCTGCTTTTCACAATATACATGCTTCCGTTAGGAAATATTATTAGAAGGCATGGAATTAGCTTCCATTGTTATGCTGATGATACCCAGCTATATATCTCATCAAAACCAGTCGATACAGCTCAATTAGCTCGGATAACTGAGTGTGTTAAGGAAATAAGAGATTGGATGACCCATAACTTTCTACTTTTAAATTCTGATGAGACGGAGATTTTGCTCATCGGCCCAAAAACCAGTACACAGAAGCTTCAGCACCTCAACCTGCATTTAGACGGATGTTCTGTAACCACTAGTTCAACAGTAAAAGACCTGGGAGTTATTTTAGACAGCAACTTGTCTTTCAAAAATCACATCATAACCTTTTGCTTCAGAACATCTGATCACATGCACATTATCAACTTGTGCTGTTAATATCATGAACCCAGCCATTAGGGAGGCACAAGCCAGTGCACTCTTAGTGCCGGTCCCAAGCCCGGATAAATGGGGAGGGTTGCGTTAGGAAGGGCATCCAGCGTAAAACATGTGCCAAATCAAATATGCGGGTCACGATTAAGAATTTCATACCGGATCGGTCGAGGCCCGGGTTAACAACGACCGCCACAGGTATCATTAGCCAACAGGGTACCGGTGGAAATTGGGCTACTGTTGGCCGAAGGAGGAGGAGAGGAGGAAGACGTCTACAGAGACGGCAGGAAAAGGAGTAGTGTAGGAGAGTGGAGGTTCGGGTTGGTACTTTAAATGTTGGTACTATGACTGGTAAAGGGAAAGAGATAGCTGATATGATGGAGAGGAGAAAGGTAGATATGTTGTGTGTTCAGGAGACCAAGTGGAAAGGGAGTAAGGCCAGAAATATTGGAGGTGGGTTTAAACTGTTCTATCATGGTGTGGATGGAAAGAGAAATGGTGTAGGGGTGATTCTGAAGGAAGAGTACAGTAAGAGTGTAGTGGAGGTGAAGAGAGTTTCTGATCGGGTGATGATCGTGAAGGTGGAAGTTGAAGGGATGATGATAAATGTCATCAGTGCCTATGCTCCACAAGTCGGCTGTGAGATGGAGGAGAAGGAAAGATTCTGGAGTGAATTAGATGAAGTGGTAGATGGTGTACCTAGAAATGAACGATTGGTGATTGGGGCAGACTTTAATGGACATGTAGGTGAGGGGAACAGAGGTGATGAGGAGGTGATGGGTAGGTATGGCCTAAAGGAGAGAAATGTGGAAGGGCAGATGGTGGTAGATTTTGCTAAAAGGATGGAAATGGCAGTGGTGTATACGTATTTTAAGAAGAAGGAGGATCATAGGGTGACCTATAAGAGTGGAGGAAGGTGCACACAGGTGGACTATGTTCTATGTAGGAGATGCAACCTGAAGGAGATTGGAGACTGTTAGGTGTTGGCAGGGGACAGTGTAGCTAGACAGCATCGGATGGTGGTCTGTAGGATGGTTTTGGAGGCGAAGAAGAAGAGGAGGAGAGTAGGGACTGAAAAAAGAATAAGATGGTGGAAACTGAAGGAGGAAGACTGTAGTGTGAGGTTCAGAGAAGAGGTCAGACAGAGGCTCGGTGGTGGTGAAGAGGTGCTGGATGATTGGGAAACTACTGCAGGAGTGATGAGGGAGGCAGCTAGAAAGGTACTTGGTGTGACATCTGGAAATAGAAAGGAAGACAAGGAGACGTGGTGGTGGAATGAGGAAGTGCAGGAGAGCATAAGGGGAAAGAGGTTAACAAAACAGAAGTGGGATCAACAGGGTGATGAGAAAAGTAGGCAGGAGTACAAGGAGATGCAGCAGCAGGTAAAGAGGGATGTGGCGAAAACCAAGGAAAAGGCATATGTGGAGCTGTATGAGAGGTTGAACACTAAGGAAGGAGAAAAGGATTTGTACCGATTGGCCAGGCAGAGAGACCGAGCTGGGAAGGATGCGTTGCAAGTTAGAGCAATATAGGATGGAGATGGAAATGTGTTGACTAGTGAGGAGAGTGTGTTGAGAAGATGGAGGGAGTATTTTGAGCAGCTGATGAACGAGGAAAATGAGAGAGAGAGAAAGTTGGATGATGTGGAGTTAGTAAAGCAGGAAGTGGATAGGATTAGTAAGGAGGAAGTGAGAGCAGCGATTAAGAGGATGAAGAGTGGAAAGTCGGTTGGACCAGATGACATACCGGTAGAAGCATGGAGATGTTTAGGAGAGATGGCAGTGGAGTTTTTAACCAGATTGTTCAACAAGATTTTGGAAGGTGAGAGAATGCCTGAGGAATGGAGAAGGAGTGTGCTGGTACCGATCTTTAAGCATTAAAGGAGATGTGCAGACCTGCAGTAACTACAGGGGAATTAAGTTGATCAGCCACACCATGAAGTTATGGGAAAGAGTAGTGGAAGCCAGGCTGAGAGAAGAGGTGACCATCTGTGAGCAACAGTATGGTTTCATGCCGAGGAAGAGCACCACAGACGCCTTATTTGCTTTGAGAATGTTGATGGAGAAGTATAGAGAAGGACAGAAGGCGCTGCATTGTGTATTTGTGTATTTAGAGAAAGCGTACGACAGAGTGCCAAGAGAGGACTTGTGGTATTGTATGAGGAAGTCAGGTGTGTCAGAGAAGTATGTGAGGGTGGTGCAGGACATGTATGAGGACAGTGTGACAGCAGTGAAGTGTGCAGTAGGAACGACAGACTGGTTCAAGGTGAAGGTTGGACTGCATCAAGGATCGGCCCTGAGCCCTTTCCTGTTTGCAGTGGTGATGGACAGGTTGACGGATGAGGTCAGACAGGAGTCTCCCTGGACTATGATGTTTGCGGATGATATTGTGATTTGTGGTGAGAGTAGTGAGCAGGTTGAGAAGAGCCTGGAGAGGTGGAGGTACGTGCTGGAGAGGAGGGGAATGAAAGTCAGTAGGAGTAAGACAGAGTACATGTGCGTAAATGAGAGGGAGGGCAGTGGAGTGGTGCGGTTACAGGGAGAAGAGGTGAAGAAGGTGGAGGAGTTCAGGTACCTGGGGTCAACAGTGCAAAGTAATGGAGAGTGTGTTAGGGAAGTGAAGAAAAGAGTGCAGGCAGGGTGGAGTGGGTGGAGAAGAGTGACAGGAGTGATTTGTGATAGTAGAGTATCTGCAAGAATGAAAGGAAAAGTTTATAGGACTGTGGTGAGGCCTGCGATGTTGTATGGATTAGAGACAGTGGCATTGACTAAAAGGCAGGAGGCGGAGCTGGAGGTAGCAGAGCTGAAGATGTTAAGGTTTTCGTTGGGAGTGACGAGGATGGACAAGATTAGGAATGAGTTTATTAGAGGGACAGCGCATGTTGGACGTTTTGGTGACAAGGTGAGGGAGGCGAGATTGAGATGGTTTGGACATGTGCAGAGGAGGGACATGAATTATATTGGTAGGAGAATGCTGAGGATGGAGCCACCAGGAAGGAGGAAAAGAGGAAGACCAAGGAGGAGGTTCATGGATGTGGTGAGGGAAGACATGCAGGTAGTTGGTGTAAAAGAGGCAGATGTAGAGGACAGGGTGGTATGGAGACGGATGATCCGCTGTGGCGACCCCTAATGGGAGCAGCCGAAAGAAAAAGAAGAAGCTGTTAATATCATGAACAGCAGCTACGCTAATTGCTCTCCACTGTTTCTCTTTCTCTCCCCATCCCGAGGCATCCTGAGGTTTGGCCAGCTCCAGTCACGTCCCACCTCATGATGATTATGGACAATTTGAAGAAGTAGATGCCGAACTTGCAAACATCCTGAACCATCTAGAGACGTACCAGTGCCAATCGGATCCCACTACATGTGTGGTTTTGGTTTTGACATTGGACCTCCTGGAGTGTTTAAAGGCTCTGGCATGGAGAAGCTGGTGCTGGATCTGTGATGATCACAAATGTTGAGCTCAGTAGCTCCTAGTCTTATAACCATAATGACTGTATAAGACTGTAGAAAGATCATCACTCATAATCACACACTCCAGTACTCATGTTAGTTCTCACTCTCCAGTGTTCTGTATTGTTGAAAGGTTTATGATCAAACTCTTGATGTCACCCCAATGAGGATGGGTTCCCCTTTTGAGTCTGGTTCCTCTCAAGGTTTCTTCCTCATAACATCTAAGGGAGTTTTTCCTTGCCACAGTCGCCACGGCTGCTCATCAGGGATAAACACACACCATTCACCTTCACTGTTGATTTCTGTAAAGCTGCTTTGAGATAATGTCTGTTGTGAAAAGTGCTATAGAAATAAACTTGACTTGACTTGGAATCGGGGAAGCAAAACGTCAATACAGAAATCAAATATCTGGATATTTCAGCAACAGCAGAGACACACAGAGCCTCTGGCAAGGCATCCGAACTTTAACAAACTATAAACCCCTACCACGGATCTGTAACTGTAACATATCTCTGCTAAACAGCCTCAACAAATTTTTTGGACGATTTGACATCCAAAACACCACACAGGCCCACAAGATTCCACCTCTGTATCACCCTGACCACTGTACTGTAACTTCTTTTCAGGGTGTTACTGATCTTCTTAAAGACTTGGCATCTTTGTGGAGATTTCTAATTCTCAAATCTTCAGAGAGTCTTTACCATGAGGTGCCAAGTAGAACATCCAGTGGTCAGTGTGAGAGAATCGACCCAAAGCACAATTTTTATCTGCTCTCATACAAGATCCAAACAAGCAGACAAACACATGAACATGATGAATAGGACATGTGAATTCGCATGATTACACACTGAGGGTGTACTCACTTTCGTTGGCAGTTATTTTTGTTGAGTTCTTTTTCGAGGACAGCAAATCTGTACTGATATACAAACTGCACATTGATACTCTAAAATATCTCATTTTCTCATGAGTTTAATTTCTATATTATTGTCCCTTGAGAAGATACTAAAATGGTTGCTGAAATGTGAGGGGTGCACTTACTTTTGTGAGATACTATAAATTAGTTTTAATAAGCAGTTATTGAAGAGAGAGAGAGAGAGAGAGAGAGAGAGAGAGAGAGAGAGAGAGAGAGAGA
>JAAIIK010018796.1:80111-97014 GCA_014706435.1 Silurus glanis | reverse complement strand
ACTCTGTCTTACTCCTACTGACTTTCATTCCCCTTCTCTCCAGCGTGTACCTCCACCTCCCCAGGATCTTCTCCACCTGCTCACTACTCTCCCCACTAATCACAATATCATCTGCAAACTGTCTGACCTCGTCCGTCAACCTGTCCATCACCACTGCAAACAGGAAAGGGCTCAGGGCCGATCCTTGATGTAGTCCAACCTTCACCTTGAACCAGTCTGTCGTTCCTACTGCACACTTCACTGCTGTCTTCATACATGTCCTGCACCACCCTCACATACTTCTCTGACACACCAGACTTCCTCATACAATACCACAACTCCTCTCTCCACCCTGTCATATGCTTTCTCTAAATCCACAAACACACAATGCAACTCCTTCTGACCTTCTCTATACTTCTCCATCAACATACTCAAAGCAAATAAGGCATCTGTGGTGCTCTTCCTCGGCATGAAACCATACTGTTGCTCACAGATGGTCACCTCTTCTCTCAGCCTGGCTTCCACTACTCTTTCCCATAACTTCATGGTGTGACTGATCAACTTAATTCCATTGTACTTACTGCAGATCTGCACATCTCCCTTATTCTTAAAGATCGGTACCAGCACACTCCTTCTCCATTCCTCAGGTATCTTCTCACCTTCCAAAATCTTGTTAAACAATTTAGTTAAAAACTACACTGCATCTCTCCTAAACATCTCCATGCTTCTACAGGTATGTCATCTGGTCCATCCGACTTTCCACTTTTCATCCTCTTAATCGCTGCTCTCACTTCCTCATTACTAATCCTATCCACTTCCTGCTTCACCATCTCCACACCATCCAACCTTTTCTCTCTCTCATTTTCCACATTCATCAGCTGCTTAAAATACTCCCTCCATCTTCTCAACACACTCTCCTCACTAGTCAACACATTTCCATCTCCATCCTTTATTGCTCTAACTTGCAGCACATCCTTCCCAGCTCGGTTCCTCTGCCTTGTAAATCGCTACAAAATGTACCTGTCATAATTAGACATACAATATACCCCATGTGTGTTTTCTAGCTCTGCAGTAAGCAGCCCAGTGAATGACAATGTCTGTCTTCGAACTGGGGTTTGTTATACAGATTCTGCCTAGGATAGGACAGGAGTACAGTTACAGCTGCTTCATTTTAGGCGGCGTTGTGGGGAACAGGCTGACAGGAGGATGTTGCTCTTCTTTCTTTTTAGCTAAAGACATCGCTCTGCCTCTCTCTGGCCTTGCTGTTATTTTAGCTAAACCCAATTCTTTAGACCCTTTTACGTTTGACCACTTTAGGAGCCAAATTAAGGGTGAGGTGTCATGATAACTAGAGGGCATCCAGAGCTAGAGGGCATCCTTTGTCATAGCTGTTCCTTCTGTGATTTTCTGAGTAAGTTTTGCACACCTGTTTTGTGTTACCTGATTAGTAACAATTTTCCCAAAGCGTTTCAACGCAGTTCCTGAAAGGGAACTTCCTTAGATGTTATCAGGAAGAAACCTTGAGAGGAACCAGACTCAAAAGGGAACCCATCCTCATTTGGGTGATATCAAGTGTGTTATTATGAGTAATGTCCTTTCTACAGTGTTATACAGTCAGTTGAGTTTATGGAAGCAGAAGCTACTGAGCAACTCATAAAATAGCTCAACATTTGAGATCATCATAGATCCAACACCAGCTTCTCCATGCCGAAGCCTTTAAACACTCAAAGAGCTCAAATAGTGCTGGTACAGCTTTAGATGTTTTAGGATGTTTGCTGGCATCTACTTCTTTAAAGGTCCACATTCTTCAGGAGGTGGGACGTGACTGGAGCTGGAGCAACCTCAGGATGCCTCGTGATGGGTAAAGAGAGAGAAGCAGTGGAGAGGAATTAACGTAGCTGATGTTCATGATATTAACAAGAATAAGCTGATAATGTGATGTGATCAGATGTACTGGAGCAGTGGCAGGCCGTGTATTTGGTACCTGGGCCTTCAGTGGGGACGTACCCGACTTAATCCACCTCTTAATACACCACTATCACGTCACAATTATAGAAACCATCAATACAATAGAAAAACGCAATATAACAACACGTGGCATTACAGAGAGACGTTTCACATATGGAGGTGAAAACCATTTTACTAAAGCAACAAACCCAGTTAAGACTCCAAATCTCTACACTACAACCACAACTGTGCACCTACAACATCTTGAACAATTCACAATCAATATTCGTCTAAAAACATGACAAAAACATTACAAATAAAATACAACCTACTAACCAGATGTCAGGGATCCACCTGCCACGCCCCCTTTTGTGGCTTTCATGCCTCAGCTCTCCCTGGAGCGCCAGGCTTAACCACGCACACCTGGAGCTCGTTGTCACTCATGCCTCCGCTCTCTCTGGAGCCCCAGGCTTAACTACGCACACCTGGGGCTCATCATCACTCCACCCCGCTTCTACATAAGCTCCTCACTCTCACTCCCTCCCTTGTTCGTTATTGAATGTGTTAGGAGTTACGTACTGCTGTATGGTTTCACTGTTGCATGCAGTACTCTATGCTGTCCGTTCCATTCGGACTTTACTATCCGGTACCGGCTGCGCTTCTCCTCCCCGCACATCTCGGATCAGCTACACTTCTCCCCTAGCGCACCGCGGACTCTTTCAATCTAAGGACTGCCGTGTGTGTGTTCCTGAGTGTGTGTGAGTGTGTGTGCGTGCGTGTGCTTGTGTGCTCGTGTGTATCTCTCTCCCTCAATCTCATCATTAAACCTGAGCGAGCTGTATTCCGCCGTCTGCCTCCTGTTTCACTCGCACCCTGACACCAGAGATGCAGACTCATAATGTGCAGCGCCCCCTGGAGGCTGTAATCCAGTGGTACCGCTCGTATTCACTGGTCTGGAAGTGGAGAACAAACCCTTTCCCGGGCTGAGACACGCTAGCTAGCTTCAGGGTTGGGCGACCTCCTCACCATGTCTAGCTTTTCTTCAAAATGACCAAATACATTTTTCTTCCGTCAGCCACTGTGGGCGTAAAAAAGTCTAACTCTGATGTATTAATGTGTGCAGAGTTACACACCTGTTTTACCAGTCGAACTTGGCTGGAACAGTTTCCCTTTGACCAACCAATCAGAGGACGTAAAAATGCTGACGCTATTCTGGCCCAGCTAGCTGCCCTGTGAGGCGAATTTGAAATCTGATTGGTTAAAGAAACAGACTCATTGATTATAGTGACTAAGGTAAAAAGGCCAGCAGTACTGATTCTAAAGGCTCTGTGCAGATTAGATTGACATGGTAGCACATAGAGGCTGAAATCTGATTGGACATAAAAAACATCCACATACACATACTGGAAGCAGTGCAGCCAAAAGAAACACTACGAAATGAAGAGAATAAACTGTTCGGAATAAATGAATACAATTTCATGGAGCAAATATTAGAATTTAGGTTGTAAATGTAGGTCAGTGCTTCTGATAGTGTTTAGACCAGCAGAGAAGGATTTACTGACCCTGACCACACGCCACTGCTGTTATGTGTAGGAATCTTTAATCTGCACTTAAACTGGGAGAGTGTGTTTGAGTCTGGACAAGTTGCTGTCTTAAATAACTTACTTTTACTGTTGAACTAGTAGTTACAGAACATCCTTCTAAATGTAGGTTGAATTGCTGGAGCTTCTGTAAACTGGTTTTTGGGTCGATGTGCAAAATCTCCATCTTATCAGAATTTAATAATAGAAAGTTATGAGTCATCCAATCTTTTAATTCTTTAACACACTCAGTTATCCAAACCAATTGAGTGTATAGCCTGGTTTAAGGAGATATACAGTTGGGTATCATCAGCATTACAGTGGAAGCTGATCCCATGCCTTTTAATAATATTTTCCAAGAAAAGCATGTATATTGTGAAAAGCAGGGGTCCTAGAACTGAACCTTGTGTCACCCTATAATTTATTTGGATTAACCTGATAGTTTTCCATTTAAGTCTACGAAATGGTAACGATCGGACAGGTACAATTTAAACCAGCTTAATGCCTGTCCCTGAATGCCGATGTAATCCTGTAAGAGATCCAGGAGAAAATCATGATCTATAGTGTCGAATGCAGCACTAAGATCTAGTAAAACTGACAGAGAGATGAAGCCTTGGTCTGAAGCTAAAAACAGGTCATTAGTGATTTTAACTAGGGCAGTTTCTGTGCTATGATGGGGCCTGAAACCTGGCTGAAACTCTTCAAAGATATTGTTCTCTTGTAAGTAGGAACAGAACTGGGCAGCGACAATCTTTTCTAAAATCTTAGACATAAATGGGAGATTTGAAATGGGTCTGTAATTCAATAGCGTGTTTGGATCCAGATTAGGTTTCTTAATGAGGGGCTTAATAACTGCTAACTTGAGGGGTTTAGGGATGTGACCTAAAGATAGTGAGGAGTTAATAATATTGAGAAGATATTATATTATTATGTAGATTTCTTCTCTACAACATCCGAAGGATTCGACCATTGCTCTCCATACAGGCTGCCCAGGTGCTTGTTCAGTCTCTTGTCATTTCAAGACTGGACTACTGCAACTCTCTGCTGGCAGGTCTTCCCCTGAACGCTATTCATCCACTGCAAATGAACCAAAACACAGCTTTGTGACTTGTGTTCAATCTGCCCAAGTTCTCCCACACCACCCCACTGCTGCTCCTTCACTGGCTTCCAGTAGCTGCACGTATCAGATTCAAAACACTGATGTTTGCCTACAAAGCCAAAAATGGACCAGCGCCATCTTACCTCAGTGACCTCATCACATCTCGCACTGCACCACACTGTCTGAGATCCTCCAGCACTGCTCCACTGGTACCACCTTCTCTCAGAATGAGAGGTAAGTACACTTCAAGGCTCTTCTCTGTTCTGGCACCGAGGTGGTGGAATGAACTTCCCCTAGATGTCGTACAGCAGAGTCCCTGACTATCTTCAAGCGACGACTGAAGACCTACCTCTTCCGGAAACACTTAAATTAGCACTTTCCAAGTTTGTAGAATTCAAGAGTTATATTTATATTAAGTTTGTAATCTTGTGTACAGTGTAGATTTATTCATTACTAGAGACTCAAAGCACTTTAGTACGTCGCTCTGGATAAGGGCGTCTGCTAAATGCCGCAAATGTAAATGTAGAAAAGACTCACCAGCTGTATGTAACACTTCCTTCAGTTATCACATTGTATTTATTTCTGTAAAGCTGCTTTGGGACAACGTCTATTGTTAAATGTAATCCACAAATAAAACTGTATAAAATCAATAACAGTTATGATTGAATTCACCTTCTGCCCTTCTGGATCTTCATCAGTCAAAACTGGTCTTAATTCTAAGTTCTTAAATTGAGAAAATTGTGAATTACTGTGTAATGATTATCAGAACCTGCTACTCAGAAAACCACTCAAACCAACTCTGTGTCCGTTGCATTAGAAGAAAATTTCAGAAGAAAAAACAGATACAGTGGCAGGTATATTAAACATGACTTTTCAAGACACACGCAGTTTATTATCACATTCTTTCACATTTCTCAGTGATCATTATTATACTGAACTGATACACCAAACCCCGTGTTCCAGTGTTGAAGATGTGCTCTGAGTTTATTTATATTTTCAGCTCTGGTGGTTGCAGTAAATGCTGAGTATCTGAAAAACTTGAGTTTAAAGTTGAGGTAAAGTCTAAGAGGGAATGTTCCAAACTGTTTTATTGGACATAAAGCCGAACATTTAGACCTTGTAGTTTACAGTTTATGGGTTTTAGTTTTACAGTTTTATTTACAGGTCATCATTTATTTTCTTGTGGAAGATGTTTCCGTCTGGCTGCACCTTCCAGGTCACTGTGCTGTAGTTCAACATGCCCTTTTCTTTCAGTTTTTGCTTCATCTGAAAATCAGGATTTTATCAGTTAAATCAAAAAGAAAAGAAATACTTGTCATTTATAAAAAATATTTTATAAAAAATATTTGAGCCAGTGAGGCGTGATAACGTGGACGGTATTTCAGACAAAATTTCAGACATCATGTGACTCACCTGCTCTAAAATGGACGACTGTACAGCCGGATCAAACACAGTCTCATTAGACTTCACCTGCAGTCTCAAAATCTGACTTCTTATTGGGGAAACTGTTACACACACACACACACACACACACACACACACAATTTTAATTTCCCCATAATTAATTCAGACATTTGCAATAAAACAAACTCATTCGAACCTTTTCTCTACAATCTCATGTCATTGTTTAGTCTTAAACTAGCAGCTGGAGCTGGAGCTCTGGTACCACCCCTCCCTTTACTCTGTTTGTTAAGAGGAATTTGGAATCAGAACTCACTTGTGTCACAGAAAATATAATGCAGGTTGGTACATTGTTCATCATAGAAATGTCCGTTATAAACCACTGCACAGTCCTCACTGCCAAAATAATTGTCCGGTTGTCCAGGAAACCATGGGATGTTTGGAGCGTAGGTCCCATCCGACTACTTCCACATGTCCATGTCTCTGTGTAGGCCGATCCAGGAATCACCCTGGATAACCTTTATCGCCACCAATAGGTCATTGTCTGCACTGTTAAGGCAGCTGGCCAAGTCTGTGTGATAAGTTTGGCAGTAAGTCCGAGCATCAGGCCACGTCATTAAAGGATTACTGAAGCCAATGAACCTGGAAGCACCACTGAATCCAGCTGTGAAATATAAATAAATCAATAAATGGTAATCATACAAATTATATTAAAATGATAATTGTAATAATTACACACTTCTTTTTCAGATTTTATCAGACAAAACCAGCCCTAATCCTAAAACTCATGAAACAGAATGATGACTCACCATCGTAACAGATGAATGGTCTAATTAGATCACATTGTACATCATCCCACTGGTTATCTTTAGCGATTATACCAGACATTTGATTTCCCACGAAGTTATCAGGCTGTCCAGGGATCCAGTTAGACCACGTCAGTGGGATGTTATTTAAGACCCAGCGCCAGTTATAGACATCGTTATAAACTCCAGCCCAGGCATTTGTTGTCAGACCTTCGCTCGATGTTACTTTCTGCAACCTCAGCCAATCAGTATCACTCACGATTGTGGCAGCATCATTGTACATCATTCTGCAGTAACTACGTGCATCTAACCACATCTTTGGTGTCATCAGCAGTTCATATTTGTGAGGGACGGTTCTCAGGATGGGGACAGAGATTGGAAGGAGACCTACAAGCAAAGTAAATTTAGACTTGTCAATTTATGATTATAAATATTTGTTAAAAAACTAAAGAGGCGTATTTTAATTTTAATTTTTTCAATTCTTTTTTTATGTTTTGTTTTTTAAATATTCAATAAACAATGTATTTAGCCTTAGATTTCCTTCTTATATTATTTATTATATTTAGGGCTTTTTTTTTACATTGGAAGCATTTACATGTGACGCTCGGATCAAGAGGCAGAAACCAGAATACAGTCAATAAGCTTTATTTGCCTTAGTGCACGAGACAGGAGCTTCAGCAGGAAGGGTGGGGGGGGGGGTGTACATTGGAGACAGGTGTAGGTGATTAGTAGGAAGGCGAGGCTGAGCGAGTGTGCTGAGTGCAGGAGGGAGGCGTGGCTGCTGGTTCCCTGACATTACATCGCTACAGTTTATAAATAAATAATTCCCTTGTTACATGGGTTTCTTCTGGGTTCTCCAGTTTCTTCCTATTTTTCAAATTCTTCCTTTCATTTGTTATGATGCATGTGTGTTTAGTGCTTAAATATTTCACACAAACACACACACACACACACACACACACACACACACACACACACACACATGTTAATAAAGTTTAGTTAATTTAAGTATAAATAAATCTGTACATTTAAGTTTGGTTTATTTAATAATTTACTGAAATTATTAAAAAAAATTAATTCTCACTTTATTCTCAAAAGATAAATCACTTTATTTAATTAATGTATTTTTTCAGCACAGAGTGAAAGTATACTAAAGCAATTTACATTTATCTACGTTTGTTTATATTTCTGATTTGTTTGATTTAATCTAATATCAGCATTTAGTCATTTAAAACAAATTATTCAGTTTAGCAAAATCAAATATTAATAAATAATTACATCTCTGTGATACTGAGTAACAAATTGAAATCAAAATCAACAGTTCATGAAAAATCTCTCACCGGCGAGACACAGGAGAAGAAAAAGATTTGTCTTCATGATGGATGGAAGGCTGTGGAGTCACAAAAAAGAAAGAAAGAAAGTTAAAGTACTGCAATTACAAAATCCAGCTTTCCATTGTTGAACTGGTTACACAGGAGGAAATGTTCAGATTAGAGACACTAACATTGAGAGACTGATAGATACTCAGTGTCCTGATCAAATCACCCTGATATTATGATGTAAACTACTGAAAATGATATCTGCTGAAAAAACCACATTTCCACAGAGTACAGCACTAAACACCAAACATCACTGCTTTAAGTCACCAGCAGTTTGCTGTTAATGTTTATATTACAAACTTTTCCAACAATAAGAATCAGAGGTGGCAAAAGTACACACATCCATTACTTAAGTAGAAGTACAGATACTCATGTTTTAAAATACTCGGGTAAAAGTTGAAGTACTGATTATACCTTTTTACTTACAGTTTTTCTCAACTGCTTTCAGTCATTTCTCAGATCAGAATTGAAGTTTGCAGATCTCTAAGTGCATTTCTCAAAACAACACGTACAAACTGCACAACATAGTGGATAACCGGAAAATACGTGTCACCTGCTCAAAATGCTTTGTCTATCGTGTAAAAGCGTGTTTTTTCATCAATCACTGTGTCAGAGGCAGCAGAATCCCATGTCATTTTTTCAACAATGTGAACGTGACAGGCAAAATGATTAGTCATGTTGTCAGTAGAACATCATACTCAGTTTTAGTTATTTAAATTATACTCAAGTCAGGTTTTGATGACTAGAAACCACTAAATTACCGTACTGGTGTGTGTCATAATTTACAGTGTCCCTCCGGTAAAAAAAGAAGTTACTCTTGCAAACCATTGTGCATCAACCAGGTGTTACAGTAATTTACATGGTATGAATAGATAATTTTTCTGATTGATTCCATTTAACCTCATCTAACCAATCAACATCGACCCACGTAACAGTATATGGAAGAATCGAAACAAAAGATCAGACTGTATTCACATTTTTACTGTACTGTCAATAGTGGTACTTACATACAGAAAACAAAGGAAACTACACATAGGCTATTTACCGACAAATGGAAACCTGAAAAAGACAAAGTGGGAAAAACTATACATGTACAACAGAAGGTAAAGGTAAAATTATATGGCAGTTTTCCTATGCGTCATGTCGGTCCTGTGTGTTGGGCCACAGATTCTCATCCACATCACAACATATATTTTCCCTTGCTATGCACGGTGGAAAGAATCTTCTTGAATGCCTAATCCAGCCTCTGCATGCATCTGCTGAGATGTCCTCACATGCTGCATCCATGGCAGCCGGCGATGTCATCCGCGAATGTGGCTGATGATCATAAACCTTCCACCTCCAAGCCGAGAAAAACTCTTCAATTGGGTTCAGGAACGGGGAGTAGGGTGGAAGGAATTCAATCAGCATCCTGCGGCGGTGGACAAACCACTGCCTGATGTTGTCAGAGTGATGGAAACTGACATTGTCACAAATTACTACATACTTTGGTAGATCATCTCGATTGAGGTCCCTCTCATCTTCAGGAATGACATTTCTCTAGAGATTGTCTAAGAATGTAAGGAGATGCTGTGTGTTGTACGGTCCCATAATAGGAATATGAGCTAGCACACCTTGGTCTGAAATAGCAGCACACATAGTGATGTTTCCTCCACGTTGGCCTGGGACATCAACAGTAGCTCTCTGGCCGATTAGATTTCTACCACACCTTCTGCCTTTGGCCAGGTTGAAGCCAGCCTCATCCAAGTATATGAAGTTGCACATGTTTCTCTTCGTTAACGAAGGTGAAGACTCACCTGAGAGCAATTTCTCAATTCTGGACATATTTCTTAACAAACATGTACTCACAATTTGTAGAAATCTGTACAGACATACAATTCTGAGAACATGTTCACTCATTTTGATAGTACAGACTTCCAACCTGAGAAAAAGACTAATTGGTTCGGTGGTTGTGACATTTCAACTGAGAACCAGGACAAGTTATTTTGCACAGCAGGACAAAAGCAACAAGAATTGTCAAAAGCAGCTGACAGATGTACAGAACCATTTGCATGTTGTCCAAAAGCAATTGCAATTTGATGAAGACAACAAGACATTGCTGATATGATGTGAAAAACTGACAACAGGATCTGACGGTGGAACGAGTAGTTTTGAGAAATGCAGTTCTGTTGTGAGAAATGACTGAAAGCAGTTGAGAAAAACTGTAAGTGAAAGTAAAGAAGTCTTGGCTCTGACATGTACTTAAGTAAAAAGTAGTTATTACTTCTACCTGTTTTAGCTGTTAACTGGACCTCACATCATATTAATATTAGATAGATAGATAGATAGATAGATAGATAGATAGATAGATAGATAGATAGATAGATAGATAGATAGATAGATAGATAGATAGAACTTTATTGTCATTGCATAGTATAGGTACACAGCAACGAAATGCAGTTTGGCATCTACCAGAAGTGCAAAAAGTAGCAATCGTGCAAATAGTGCAGATAAACATGTATCATATTTACAGCATGTGATATATATGTAAGCATATGTACAGTGATTAAATATAAAGGCTATAACAGTGCAGAGACGTGTGGACATCATTAAGAGCCTTTGCTATGTTTCCACACGGACAGTTAATGAGGTGACACTGGAGAAACTGCACCGCTTCAAGTCAAGTCAAGAAGATTTTATATATAATTAGAGACATTTTACAGATTTGAATGATGTATTGTTTTTATCTGTACGATCAGTAAAGACAGTAATTTAAGTTCGTTTTGCCATTATGAGGAAAAAACCCACAAAACGCCACCCAGAGGGTAAATTGTGTAAAACATGGCGGATTTGGTGTTTGATTTGAGACTTGGCGCAGAAATACAACAAAAGTTTACTGATTAAAAATATTTTTCGGTGGAGTTTATTTATTTTATATCTAAGTAAAGAAGGGACGTCGTGAATAAGTGTATGTTTTGCTGGAGGTTTTAATTTCGCCTCTTTTATATTTAGTTATTTATTTATGTATTTACATTTTTTTTAATAAAAATGGTAAAAACAGAAATGCGCGCTGAATTGATAGCGCGTTAATAACATTTAGTGCCGTTTAAAATAATTAGAATTTTGACAGCCAAATATATATGTTAATACAAAACGAATTAAAAATGTTGTTACCCATGGGCGTAAATCTCATTTAACAGTTTTTTCTTACAATAAATATAAAATTTCTCATGAGCAATTTTTGAAGGGGGACACAAATAATACAGTCAAATTGTACTTATAAAGACACAGTGTCCCCACAGTGAAACACTTTGCTTTTATTATTGTAGCATGGAGACTGCGTCATTATGGTTATTTTAAGTTTAAGTTTTTCTCAGGTTCAATGACAAAGCAAAACAAGGAATTAAAAAAAGGTTTAAAATTTTATTTAAAATTAATGAAGACACTTAAGAACAGAATAGAAATTGATTATAAAAATACAGTGGGGTCAGTTCGGACGTAGCACAGTGCTCATTTAGTAAATGCACAGATAAACAATATGCTAATTGTGTGTTAATGTTAACATTATGCCAAGTCGTCCCAAATAAACACTGCATGGGAAACGGCTTTGGTGTGTTAGTGTCAGTGCACTATGCTACAAGCTATTGTAAACAAGCTAACGTTCACTAGATAAGTCATATTTTAATCACTAATAGAGCAGATTCATGGAAAATTACATCGCTAATCAGCATTTTTTTTTTTCTTTTCTAAATGCATTTTTGCGTTTTTTTTTCTACTTACACAATTATTTAGGTATACATATTTTATATATATATATATATATATATATATGTCCCCTCCGTCCCCCTCGGGATTTACGCCCATGTTGTTCCCTAATGAATGTATCCAGGCTGAAGATCCACATACAGAACACAAGCAGAGAAAAGATGATGATGATCATGAATGTGTCTGTTCTCAGTCATGTTCTCATCACTGACTCCCTCTGTCTCATCCACATTAACCCCAAACTTCTTACTGCCTTCTGCCTGCTGATTCTTATCTTCGGATAATATATAAAGAGTGAGAGTCAGGACTTTATACACCAGCGGATTGAAAAAGACGTGCAGTAACAGGAAATCGGTTGTTCGGCTGAAATCGGCACGCAGTGAAAAGAAAAATTTGAAATTTCACCAAATCAATGAATTAAAACTAAAGTAACGAGCCGGTTTTGAAAATGTAAGAAGTAAAAAGTACAGATATTTGTGTAAAAATGTAATGAGTAAAAGTAAAAAGTTGTCTGAAAAATAAATAGTGGAGTAAAGTACTGATACCAGAAAAATCTACTTAAGTACAGTAACGAAGTATTTGTACTCCGTTACTTCCCACCTCTGATAAGAATAAACATCTGGGAATAAAACATACCTGAAAGATTAAATATCTGAAGGTTGATGTTTCTTCAGTAGCTCTGTTTTGGATCTTTTAGATCACTGATCTGCACAGAACTCTGTAAAAACTCTGTTACTTCACCTTTCCTCTTCTTCAGCCTGGAGATGTTTGTGATGCAGACTGCTTTCCATAATGTTTTAACTTCTCCTCAGACTCCAGACTGCTTATATAAACTCAACCAATGCTGAAGCCCAGAAGTCTGTAATTCAGTTCCATGTGTCAGTCATCAGATCCAACGTTCAGCACCGTATTATTAATATCGACTTTACATGTACAGTCATCATAATACAATTATTTCATTCTGATGGACCTTTAAAGGAACTACAGTATTGTAATGATCATTAAAGATTTACATGATGCCTTAAAGGCTAGAAACAGGTCACGGCTCGATTCTTACACACCTTACAGTGTTATGAGAAGTACCTTGTGACCATTTGAATACATTTCCTTGGTAAATGAACAGTAGCACTGTTCTCCAGTGTTGGACTTCTGTGTACAACAAGCTTTACAAGTGACACACCCTAGAAATTTTGCTACGTTAAGAAACATGTTGTCTATATCTGATGCAGAGACGCTCATTAATGTGTTCATGACCTTCAGACTGGACTATTGTAATGCATTACTAGGTGGTTGTCCTGGTTCGCTAATAAAAAAGCTACAGTTTGCCCAAAATGCAGCAGCCAGAGTTCTCACAAGGTCCCACCTCATGAAGATTATGGACCTTTAAAGAAGTAGATGCAGACCCCGCAAACATCCCAAACCACCTAGAGACGTACCAGTGCCATTTGAAGTGAGTTTGAACATTTGACCTCTTTGAGTGTTTAAAGGCTCTGGCATGGAGAAGCTGGTGTTGGATCTTTGATGATCTCAGATGTTTCTGGTTCCACAGAACTCGCTTTTGAGTCTGGTTCCTCTCAAGGTTTCTTCCTCATAACATCTAAGGGAGTTTTTCCTTCACCACAGTCTCCATGGCTGCTCTTTAGCAATAAATACACACCATTCACCTTCACTGTTCAATTCTGTAAAGCTGCTTTAAGACACTGCCGGTGTGAAAGCGCTCTAGAAATAAACTTAAACTTGTCTTGACACTCAACAACTACACAAACAAAGAGTCCTGATTTACATTGGAAATGAAGGTCCAAATGTCACAGAAAACACCTCGTTACACAACTGAGGGTAAAACAAGAAATTACAGTCAGGGAAAGTAAACGCCATGAACAATACCATTAAACCACCATTATGTTCATCTCACCAACATTAGAGTTCCTATCAAGTCAAGTCCATAATCAGCAGCTCCTGGCAAAGCTTCAGAAGTCCAGCAGTCAGAGTGTAAATACTAAAGACTGGAGTCAGCATTTCTGCAGCTCACCTACTGTAGATGTTCCTCACATGCTATTGATTATTCTGCTGAATAACAATTCAAATCACATTTCTCAATTCTGTTTAAAGTGATGTGATGATATGTTTTATGAGGACAAATTATTCAGGATGACTATAACTGATTTAATAAACATATCGAATGAAGACCACAATAAACTTAATCCTATACTGACTATTAAATAGAAACTAACAAGTTTACTTTGTTATTTGTAATTGTTTAATGATGTACTACATTGTGTATGGTTATAGCGCCTGTAGGTACAGATGTTTATATAAAAAATGTATTGAAGGCACAAAGTTTACAATAACTGATCACTTTATTAGGAACACATGTGCACCTAAACATTCTCACAATTATCTCATCTGCCTATAGTGCAATGCAGGAAATCATACAACAATCCAGAAGCTTCCGGAAACATGAATTCAATCCATGGACCCAACCTGCTTTTTATCAACAGTCCAGGAATGTTTCCTTGCACACATTGTCCTGTTCATACTTCATGTACCAATTCATGTTCTTATTCATGCACCATCTTCTAATTGCTACATCCAGCATGATAATTCACCACGTCTCAAAGCAAAAGTCATCACAAACTAATTTTATGAACATGACAATGAGTTCAGTGTTCTGAATCTGATTGGATCTGAATCTGTTAGAACACCAGTGGGATGTGAACAGCTGAAATATCAGCAGGAACTGCATGATGCAATCATGTTCTCACTCTGGATAAGAGCGTCTGCTAAGTGTAAATGTTCTCAAGGATGAGAATCTTGAAGCACAGTTTTCAGCATCTTGTTGAATCCATGCTACAAAGAATTAATGCTGTTCTGAGAATAAAGTGTGACAGGTTTAGTACTTTGAATGGATGTTTGTGGACACGCCCATTGTCATGGAGTTGTGTTGTCATTGCACACACCTGTGTGTCTCAGAGACTGAACCACGTCTGGGAAAGAAAAACACGCTGAAGCGTTGCGTGGTGATTCTGTTGACACGTGTTTTTGTGCTGGGGGCAGTAATAATCTTTAACAGTTTAACATGTTTGTTATTAGGGGTTTGTGTGTGTGTGTGTGTGTGTGTGTGTGTGTGTGTGTGACATGGCGAGCACAACTTGTATGAAGTCTTCTGTAGTGTAAGAATTTCAATTAGGAAGTAAGAAGTTTTCAGAGGAGTTTTAAAGGAAATGATTAAAGTTACATTCTTTATTTGTGGCCTCGTTACATTTGTATTGCAGGTGTGGCCTGAGATCTCTAACTGCTGTTTCCTCTACACCTTTTATACCGTTGTTTTACTGTACTGGTGTTTTTTTTTTGGTTGACTGTTTCGCTGGTGTTTTGAGATGAACCTGCTTCGTCAATCAGGTTGATCCATTGGGCAGGAGTATCGGATATGTCTGTTTGTGTTACTGTTGTGTTACTGTTACTTTTTTATATAAAAAATACTATTAATGGTGACGTAATTTTGTTGAATTGTTTGCCACGGTATCTATTTGTATGTGAATGCAGGATGATTGGTGATAAAGAAGCTTAACTGCAGGGACGGGTCTATTCGGTTTTTGTGATACTGTGTTTTTTTGTGTATTCGTTTTTTTGTGATACTGGTTTCTTTCTTTCTTTTTTTTTCAGGTTGTAATTGGTTTTAAGAAGTGGAATTCACTGATTTGCTGTGTGACTTGCCCCTGAGGTTATTGTGGATTCCTCCCGGTTTCTTTTTATTAACTGGGTATTAAACTGCTAAACTGTTCTATATGTTTGTTTTTAGAATGTTTACATTTACATTTTCTTTTCCATTCAAATGCCTCTGTCTTTAAACAATACGAACAAAAACAGTAGTAGCATGAACACATAATTATTTAACTTGGTGAAGAAAAAAACACTTTACGACATGCAGCCAAGTCAAAAACACGCCTGAGAAAGTAGATGTTCTCAAAGGGTTTCTCGGATCTAATATTGGGCTAATGCTAATGCCTTTGTTGTGTACCAGACTTTCATGCTTGTGACCACTACTGTGTCTGGATTCCATGCCTGTTCTTCAGACAGAGGATCCACTGGAGATTCAGAGGCTGCAGTCTGTCAGCAGCTCACAGGGTGAAATGCTAGCGGCGTATCCTTGCATAACTCAAGGTGCACCAAACCGCTAAAACCCACCTCCTGCAAACTTCTTCACACTATGCCTGCCTGCCATCCCAAACCACCCACAATGCCCCTTCCAGAGAAACTGGATGGTGCTGCCGAGGTTTTCTTCGTCAATGCGACATCTATTGCACACACCAAGTGGAGTATTATCAGATTTTATGAAGTGAGCACTGCTACTGACGCTGCTAATCGGTAAAGCCTGAGCTCAAAAGAACTCTGGGATTATCAGCCGTACAGGCAACATGCTCAGTAACAATTCTGAGCTAATCATCAAGATTTTATATTCTTACTCAATACTCTATAAAATGACCTTTGAGAGAGGAGTCTAGTTTACCAAACTGCACTTTTAATCATCTGAGTCTGGTACCAAGTTTTCTTGCTCATGTAATCTCAGTCTCCATCACACTGATATTTATTTCTACAGCATTTAGGAGTTAATAAGAGTGACGTACAATTATTTCATTCATGTAACTGAGCAGTTAAGAAGCTAAAACTTTCTGTCTCATTGTTTCAGGATTCTTCAGATATGTTGCATGTAAACGAGAAGAAAATTAGATCTTGACCAGGTGCACAATATTGATGCGAATGGTTACATTTATAAATGCTGCAAGTAAAAAACAAAAAGTACATGATCTGGAGAAGTCGATCTGAGAAGACTGATCTGGAGAAGACTGATCTGAGAAGTTGTTCTCGAGCAGCAAAACTTACGTGTGCAGTGTCGATTTCCTCAACCATAAATCCTGCACTGAAGAAAGACATGAACGCAGCTTCCTGCTCCACACCCAGATAAACACA